>JAPYZJ010000929.1:0-70268 GCA_030522765.1 Ophioninae sp. B BG-2022a
TTCGATTTTTGGCAGAATTTCAAAGTTGGACCATCGATTTTTGCCAATTTTTCCATACATACCCCTTTGCCTCTTTTTTTCCGATTTTTCAAGTGGACCCCCCGGGAAAACTATACGAGATATCGATACGAATCCAACGCCATTATCTAAGTCAGGCAAAAACCTTTTCCGAACCCACCAAATGAATGTCCATAGCTAATAAGGAGCTCATCCTACGACCTTTTGAAATTTCGTGAATTTTGAGATTCCGGAAAAGTAGCCGGGAAAGACGAAAAATATTTTTTTCCGTTTTTAAACTCTTAAAAGGGTCTATTTAATCGGAAATTTTCCGCTAATTACGAATATGCCCGAGTTTTTGCCGAAAGTGCAGACTTAGACTGGGAAAATGCGAAAAATTTTTCTAGAATATTTTTTCCTAGAAATGGAGAAGTCAATTCGAACCAAATTGTGGATTTATCTTCAAGGTATAACATTTCATCGTCATGAACCTGCGATATGACACTCAATGTCTAAATATGATGATTCTTCGAGGCAAAGCCCGTCAAAAGGGCGCGCCTGATTGGCTGCCATTAAAAACTAATACCAATTCTGGGGTTGATCCGGGAACCGTACGTGCGTCTATCAATCGCCCCAGAATTTCACCCCCAACCTCCCATTTCAAGGATGAAATTCCTAATTGGGACACCCTCAATAGTTCAATAGTAAAACGAGCAGTCACCCATCTGCGTATTGACCCAATACAGCTTCACCTAACTTCAGATTTTTGTAGGATTGTCTTGTCCAAAGGAAAATCGAACGATTCAGCTCCCGAACGAGAAGCCATTCTGTGGGTACTTCTTGAAAAAAATGCGTGAACGAAATACCGCATGAAGAAGGTGGCAACATGATGATTTCGAGGGTAAAAAAAGGGATGCCTTCTTGGAAGTCTGGATACATTCGTTCCAATCTCATTCCAACGTATCCTGTCTTATTGACGAATTGTAACAAATGCCGGTGCAAAAGAACATACGAGGGGAATTCCATCACTTCGTAACGGAGAATGGATTTCCTTGATCGCCTTATCAAATCATCATTTGCGATCGGATTGGGTAAAAAGTTTCTTTATGGGAAGCTGCTCGGTAACCCTGATCCCTGAGTCGATCTTTTCACTCCAAAGGGCGTTGAAAAGTCGGCTCCCCTATTGAAATGTATCCATTTGTCTGTAGGCTCAACTTGGATAGCCAGACTTGACCTGATTTCAAAAAGACTCCGTGCCGGGATTGTATTTTTTTTCTGGCGTTTTTTCATTCCGAAATTCCATCGGGTAAATGGACCGAGGGGTGAATGGATCGAAACAGGGGATAAAAAATTCCATGGTCATTGTAGTGATGGAACTGAACGGCCAGGCAGCCGAAGTTGAATCGTTGTTGAAGGTCATCATTTGACAAATGATTGATGTATCCAACGGCAATCGTATCAGATCAATACGTAACACGCTCAGTTAATTGGAAGGATCGTACAGTATAACAACTTCTATTCGAGTATTCAAAAATATAGATCGTACAGAACTCATGTGTCATTGACCTACGTCCATTCATTCCGGTGACGTAGTTCCTCCATTTCGATTCCGATAACATTCAAATTCAAAGTTTCACTTCAGTCCTAGGTGGCTATCAATGCGAACCAATGAAAACGACAGGAACCTTCAAACCTGGAATCCTCGGGAGAATAAAAAAGCAAAGTCCCTGGGGATACTCAGGATGATAATGTTGATGTTTGTGAGTAAAAAGAAACGAACGTTGAGGGAACGCAAGCTATTCGGGATCGTCGTTGTTGACACTGAAAGTATCGAGGTTGTTCCGATGTTCCATAAAAGCGAGATTGATCGTTGGGCGATCTCCAGGTTTTCATCGATAGCTCCAGAGGTCGAACCCTCACAAGTTACTGGAGTCCTCCAAACCCGAATAATGACGCCCTCGGGAGAAGTTTGAGGTGGTCGAGGATCGAAGATCCCAGGGTTTCGAAAACAGCGGACTAGCATAGGACTTTGGTTGGAAAACACGAACAGCCGAGAAGTTTCCGAACGCCTACGATTTCCGTTCGGTCTGATCTGATCATCCAAGTGCAATATCTCTGTAATGCTGTTGTATGCCCCGGTGGAACGAATTTTCCAGGGAACTTCTCGGAGGTTATCGATATTGCAGTGAGCCCCCTTATATATAGGTAGCGTGGATGGGATGCATTAGCGGCTCGAAGAGCGATCTAATTAGCGTTATAACTCGGCGTCGATAGTTTCTCGCTCCACTTGCTCCAAACCGTTATCCGTTGCACGCTCCTACGTGACCGTGTAGCCAGAATTTACACTTGGAAATAACGCGGAACTCGGCGATACGACCAGGGTTGGATTTGGTCGTGAAGCTGTGGCAGTTTCCAATCGGAAATGCATTTTGACATCATTCAATTCGGTTTCTTCGTTGCCTGTAGTCTCCGAAGCAAGAAGGCATTCGTTGCGTATTCATCGATTCAACGACTGCTAACGTCAACACCTATTCCTAATGCGCTGGTGCGAGGTCCAAAATTTCTATCGGCAATTGGGATTGGTACAATTGGAGTGGCGAGTGGCAGTCCTCGCGAGAGAACTCAGCTATAGGATATATATACATGCCTAATGCAGGGGTACATATATCTGCATCGGGCGTCAAAGGGTTCAAAGGGTTCTGCTTTGGCACGGAATCTTTTGCGTTAATTACCAAGGCACAAAGAGGTGGGGGAGGCGAAGAGAAACTTCAGGTTTCGGTTTCTGCTAAATAACAGCTGCTGCCTTGGTCCGGTGATTGCGATCAGTACGGTCAGAGAATTTGATCGAACAAGAGGTATAACGTCATAACAGCAGACAGTCCATTGCTTGTAACATTGAAGGTCCAAACGTACAGGTGTGTGAGTTGGCTGGGCTTTGCTATAGAAGTAAATTGCTTAGCGTAATGGAGTTGGGTGTTGCAATATATTGAGGGCCATTGTTATCAAGTTGACGTTGCAGTTTCAGCAGCGCATCCTTTCTTGTCGCCCGGCTGTGTTGATCCCTTCATTCAGCCGTTCACGGTGAGTGCCGTGTAAGTGTGCGCAGAGAGCATTCTCGGGCCGTGTTCGTGTGCGGTTGTAACGGGTAGGTCTCATCCTACGATCAATCGGTGGCGATAATGGAATTCACGGAGGGTCCCCATTTCCTCGTCACTCTTGAACATACATAAATGTATTATGTATATCCCTCCCCGTGCAAACACACGTACACACGCGCGAGCACCAACTTCGAATTTCAGATATCTGCATGGTCATGTGCCTGACCGACTGGCCTTTCACAATCGAATTTGACGTTTGAGCAATTTTCGAGCCAACCTTTCCGTTATCCACCACAAGTAGGAAGGTGAACGCAGGAATAGCCCGGGAGGAAAAGCACCGATCTGGGAGTCGTTCAAGTCCACCGCTGGATCATCAACTTTAGGGAAGATTCTTGGTACGTAACGTGACTGCGCGTGGAAGTAACCCAATAGCGTCCACCAACGTAATAATTGGTAATTGCGGAGGAATGATGAGACTGGACGAGAGGGTCGAAGGAAAAAGGTTGTTCGGATATTCGTGATAACGATAATGCTAAAGTGACCTCACAGGAGCCAACCCTCGTGATCGTTCCAGGCAGCAACTGCTCTCTATCTTTTGCTCGTTCCTTCTATCCTTCTGGCTAAATATTACCTTCTTGCAGTGCGACCAAAAACATACATCTCGTTTCTTCGTTGGTCTCATTAATCGGGCTGACTTTTGTTGATTTTCGGGGAGCCTCGAAAAGTTCGGTACGCCTCATTACTCGCTGTATATATGCGGCTGCACGCTCGTCACGCGTCACTTTGTTGATTCGAAAAGGGTTTTGCGAAGGACCCGACGTGTACGTGCGCAGTTGGCTTGGATAACGGTGCGAGCTCGATAGAGGCCGGTTGCAAACGCGCGTTTCGTCTCTGTCGCTAATTAGGGTGTGAAACAGAGCTCGCCCAAAGGCCCACTTGGCAACACGAGGCAGAGCTTCTGGATTAATATACCCTTGGATCTCTTCTCAAGAGTATCTTCCTGGCGTAGCGAATCAAGGGATAATGAGATTTTGGTCGAGGCTGCCATAGGACGATCAATCTTTTCCAAGGCTTGGGATGATAATTCCAACAGCTCGGAGGACCCCTTAATGTGTCCTTTATTTCTAATAGGATATCGGGCACCCAGACTTCGACTGGATCATCTCCATGTATCGAATCGTAGGTTGTAATCCACGGCTTTTCACTAACTGTCGATATTGCGCAACGCAGAATCTCCAACAGTTCGAGTTTGTTCAGCCCAATGGCCAAATCAGGTGTCCGGGGGAATACCCTCATTATTTTATTGACATCGACTTCGCTTAACATACCGAAGCTGATTTCTACGACTCATCGTTTTCGGCTCCACTATGGCACACGTCATTCGAACACAATCCAAGGAACGTGTTCAAGGGAATGGAATTCGAATCGATACTGGATTCATCATTGGTTTATCGGTTAATTGATTCCGATCAACCACGCTATTGATTCACCACGAAAAGTATGACTACTTTTTAGGTGCCATCGCAACAAGCTCCTTACATTAAAAATAGGTATGAAACATACATGTCGAATTTCAAATGAACAAAGTATTCCCTGTACAATCATGATTTTGGTAAGCAATGACGAAAAAAAAATGGCTGTTCGGGAGGCCGTAAAGAATGTTGAAGTGAGGCAGGCATATTCAAGTTGAAAAATAGTACTGTGGGTGAAAAAAAAGTATCTCCTGATGAATGTCAGAAGACTCGTAGAGTCTGGAGCTCTCAAGGGTTCTCTAAGAGTGAATGTCACAGGGCCTGTACATTCTCTCACCTGAGTATGCGTCTCTTTGATGCGTTGTTCGTCATGATCAACCAAATGGGAAGAAAAGTCCTCACTCTAAAGATGAAGAAAAGGAGAGAGCGAGAAAGGGAGAGGAGGAGAGAGAGAGAGAGGAGGATGGATTACAATATTACAAATTTACAAAATGTCAACCAGTAGTGTCTTGCACATGGCAGCAACAGTTATAATTTGCGAGTGAGCACAAATGTAACTGCTAAAAAGCATAAGTTGCAAAAAAATGTACCAAAACTATAAAGTATGATAACTAAAACCCACTCGAGTAAAAATAAACCATAAAAAAGGAAAACATAAAAAATCAATTTACCATAGGATTTATACGGAATAGTAATTAACTAGTAGATAATAGCGACGAAATAAAGATACACGTCAATTTCACTTACATCCTCGCTTATAGTATTTTCATTTTACAAATTATTCTTATCCGAGTAAAAATATGAAAACGACTACTTTAATGAGTATCGCTATCTTGCGCATTAACCATAATTATGTTTGTTAAACCAGAAACCCCCAAGAAACAACAAAAACTAGGAACTAGAAAAATCAGAGTAAGAGAGGGAGAAGAGAGAAAGCACAAAGCCGGAGAAGTGCGTGGAAAATCTTGTGTGCAGGGAGGGCCAGGACAACCGGGACAAAAGTTCAGTTCAACACAGCAAGACCGAAAGACTCATATACAGACAAACGGAGAGAGGAAGATACTGTCCTCCATAAGAGGCCATGAGGAATGCTCGACCGATGGGGACGGTATATACATAGCTGTGTGTGCGGTACGGGGGTGGTTTGATATTACCAAAGGCCCGTGCAGCAAGCCTCCACTACCGTGCTGACCCACTTTCATGGCTCGACCTAGTTATATTCCTCCTCCTTCTCCCCCTCCTTCTCCATGGGTTTACTACAGCGTTTGGATGATGGGACGAACTACTGCATCCACTCCTACATACCTGCCACCCTAGCGTCTAACAGCAAGCGGTAGCCTGCGCTCGAGTTACCGTTTTCTCCTCATTCACTATACATCACCATCATAATGTACATCGTATACATGACCGTATGTACATAGCGTACTTACCTTGGTACGTGTACGTGTACATTATATGGAGACAGTTTGGTAAGCAGAAGAGCGCCGAGTGGAGCCGAGAGCAGCCAACAGGTAGCCGCCGCGTAACCGGTTGCTCATCGTCCCTCTTCTTCTCTCGCCAGTTTCCAGAGTGCCCGCAATATAAATAGAAACGTCCAGAGGCTGGCTTCCCCCAGCTCTTCTGGTCCGCCGTCTCACATGCTCTACCTCCAATGTAGCTACCTACGTCATGCACGCCACACGCTCACACAGGCTAAGGATAGTTTGAACCAGTTGCCTCTGCGTCACGTTGGCTATCAGCCACTTCTGGCTATTTTCACGACCGGTCTCAAACTCGAATGGCTTCGAAGTCTCGATTACCTAGACAAAACTGGTTCGAAGTATCCCAGCCGGTTTTAAAACAGGTGGTCCAAAGTAAGCTTGCCTGTTTTTGAACTAGCTGGATACTTTGAACCGCCTGTGTCTACGTTAAGTTCGCTATCGACATCCCTGACTACTTTGGTGACCAATCCGAACCCGGCTTCGAAATAACGTTAAAAATAGCTCGGGTACTTTGAACCAGCTGTGTCCACGTCACGTTGGATATCTGCAACCGTGCCTATTTTTATTATCAGCTTCAAAACCCAATGGCTTCAAAATCACGTTTTCTACATATGTTGAAGTGAGCACACAACGGGGATGCTCAACGCTCCTTCACAGCTGTCTCACAGCTTCGCGCTGCGAAAACCCGTCTAGAATTACCGCCGGACAGAACCACCCCCGTACAATCTCCGATTTATATCTGTGTCGCCCACGTCAGAAGTGTGTTGTTTCCGCCCTCATACACGCTCGTACTCCAGCGTCCCATCGTGGCATCACGGTGCTTTCGTTCATCCGGCTCTCGCTCCATTCGCGAGCGTACCGATCATTTATATATTACGTGTGCGTGGTCAACGACGTACGTGACGGAGTGGCTGATGGCGGGGATGCGCTTGTTTACACGTGGTGGAAAAAACGGTCGCGCGTACTTTCAAACATTGTCGCTCGTCATTCCGGACCACTTCCATTCTGCAAAGTTCCCTCGAAGGATTATATTTCCATTCAGCAATTTTGGAAAATTCAAGGAAAATATCCGTATTTTTTTTAAACGGAGGATGGATACTTTTTTTTTTCTTGAGATCGAAATTGCGTTATTCGGCTTTGAGATGACTGATTACGGAAATCGCAGTTTTGGATATTTCGATAAGGGAGCTATTTATTTGAACAATTGTGCTTTGTACAAAAACGATAAAATTAATTTTTTTTATACTAATTAGGTATTCATCAAGGTTTTCATATCACTGCAGAATCATTGTATTTCGATTGTTGACAGAAAAATCTAATGAATCCCGTGTATCCATGGCGATAAAAATAAACCACGTTATTTTTTTTAGGCAGCTAACGAATTAGCACAAAAAGAAGAAAATAAGCAGTTCCAAAGTCAAGGTGTTTTCCGAAGTCAAGGTCAAGGTGGATTTAAAAACAGACAGGCTTCTTGAAAATTTGATGAATGAAAAAATTAAAATTCGGCCGTATGTATGGATATCCATATCCATGAAGTATTTTCAATTTTTCGAATCGCGAAAGTTCCTCCAGAGTTTTGTACTCTCACGTTTGAAGAGAGGAAAAGGGCAGGGAAAATGAACGATGGCAAAGGACAGGGCACACTTCGGGACAGCAATGGTCGAGAAAACTCTTCGAAAGTGTTGAAAGGACGTTGCAACCGTTTTCTCGATACTACAGAGTCAACTATTGTACACGCTTTTTTCGTGCACAATCGGGTATGAACCTTCTACCTGCTGAACAAAAAACAGAGCTATGGAGCACGGAAGTAGCAGCGAACATCGATGGGCACGCGAATCACGAGAGCTTTCGACCCCTCATCGAGCACAGATTTTTTTCCCGCCCTCATTCATCCCCTACTTTACACCTTTGTGTGCTTTCCACCATTACCGATTCCAGGATTGATCTCAGGCAAAAAGCTGAAAGTAGCGCTTTGCAGAATGGTGATGAGGCATTAAGGGGTATCGCGTGTTCGTGCCCGGCTGAAAGTTCAAATCGATCTGTATTTCGGTACTTTGGGGTAAAATCGACCATCTATTCGGAAATATTAGTGAGAATAGTAAGAATGTTACAAATTATCAGAATATCGTGTAAATGATCTATTATTCAATAAATAATCGATGCCCAAATATTTTATTCGTTGGATATAGGAATGTGTATTTTTCTAAAAATATTTTCTGAATAATTTTTGAACAATTTAATACATTTTTTTGGTTTCTTTAATCAATGAAAAAAACAACATTATTTTTCTTTACTTATATTACATTTTAATTTTTTTTATTAGAAATAACTAATAACATTAAAAGTTAAAATGAAGCTTGGATCTAATGTTTCAATTGATTATGAAAAATAATCCAATGTTGCTTATTTTTAATAATTTAGATAAAAGAATGAATAATAGACGGTCATTCCTTATATTGAAGAATAGAAAAAATCATTTGTGCATATTTCTCCAAATTAAGAACTGAGTAAAAGTCAGATTTGATTTAGGAAAAAAATGGATTAAATAACGATTATTAATTATGAAGGAGGTCACATTGAATTCTTTTCGAAATCAAATTGGTCTCGATCGATCGAACCTGACCTGATTATTCGTAACTTCCCAAAAAATTACTACACCGTTTAATTTAATGAGTCAGTACCTAACGTTCGTGATAAAATGAAAAATCGACGGATGCAATAAATCGCG
This sequence comes from Ophioninae sp. B BG-2022a, assembly GCA_030522765.1. NCBI lineage: Eukaryota > Metazoa > Arthropoda > Insecta > Hymenoptera > Ichneumonidae > Ophioninae sp. B BG-2022a. The sequence continues at coordinate 8,777 of JAPYZJ010000929.1, forward strand.
TTCGACGTTAAGCTAAAGTGATATAAAAGGGAAGGTAATGTACCGCGATCGAAACGAGGGCGTATTGGGTTATCATTGAGATCGATGTCTGGGATAACAAAGAGCACGTGTAAGAACGTTTCGCATGCCTCCGGTATGAATTATAATCGACAGGAATGTGCTTCGAAAGAGGAATAAACGGTAAAGGAGAAGAGATGGAGAATGATCGATATGCTTTACAGAATCCTTCTTGGATAGTCGACTATCGAGAATTCTCGTGTGCACATGCCCTTGGCATCGCAGAATGACTATTGTGAGAGAATATATGAAGGTGTATTCTTCTTCTTCCTCTTTTTCCAAACGATTGAAAATGACACAGCCGATCTCGATTTTAAGAATAGGACGAAATTGCTCCGGATTCTCGATGATCGTTTCCGAACTTCAAGCTACATCGATTCGGTACAAAGTGTCAATTGCATGTAGAGCATGGACCAAAGAATGTCGTTCACAGAGAAAATCAATATTTTATCAATACCTATTCGAACTATATTCCTCTTCTACCATTTATTTTACGTTTCGTGAAAAAAAGCTTTTCTTCATTTTTTTCGAGTTTTCCTGTAGCATACAGTGTAACAATGGCTTGTATGAGGAAACTCAAATATTATTTGGCAAGCAATAAAAACACTGAATAAGTCCATCAAACTTATTAAAAAGTGAATAAAAATTGAATGAACATTCAATTTAAAAAACATCGAAAGTTGTTAAGACTAGAGGTGTAAATGGTCCATAACAATATAAATCATAACTACCTATAAAAGTATATGAAAAAACAGCACGGGAGAAAAATTGAAAAATACTTTTTTCTCGAGAAGTAAAACAGATCGCGGATTTCCCTATTGGGTGGCACTTGCAAGGCCTTCCTGCTACCTCATCTCTCAAATTGATTTCAAGTGTTATTGATTTTTCTCTCAGTCTTAGATAAAAATGTATAGCAAATTTTCTTCCTGGATGAAGACAAAAAATGGAGATTCCCGGGAGCTTCTGGTCGGTGATGGATAGAGGAATGACACAGCTCGCTCCCTTTGCTCATAAATTGGGTCATGGTATATCCAGGCTCTTGTAACTGAAAGCACTAAGACTGTCTTTGTCTCAACTGTTCTCTTGTCCCCTCTCTCTCTCTCTCTCTCTAACAAAATAAGGAGAAGCTCAGCAACTCTTTCAGGTTTAGTATTCACGGCCAATGAGATAATCGCCTACCGATACAATATTACTTTCTGTTTAAGAATTTTTATTTATTCTTATTTGCGATTTTTTATTTGCCGATATTTTTGGTGTGTCAAGAGATAACATCAGTTTTTGTACAAATCGTTTGAAATCTCTTGGTTAAATAAAAAAATTACTCTGAAAAATCGATATCTCGGAAACTGTCGGGCCAAAAATTTCTTCAAGGGATCTCTTACCTTATGAAAAGGGAGGTACGTGCAGAGCTGCACCCCAATCAGGTGGAATCAGGATCCTTTTCGGAAGCTATCCCACATTTCCTTTCACGTACACCGTTTCGTACACACGCACAGGCCCTGAAGAAAAAAAAAATTGTTGACCCAAATGTTGGAACACGGAGAGTGATCTGTTAACGTCCTCCCGATTGTCAGTTGTTAATACATGTGCAGCCCCGTAGGCATACATAAATAAGTATCGGAGAGAAAATGCAATATGGGACACGCGTCAAAGTTAAAAAGGATAGGGGAAGGTGTCACGCTCCAGTTTCGCATAAAATACCCCGGAAATTCGTTGGGATCCTGCTCTGACAATCATTCCCTCGTAATTTCGTCGCTTGTTCTTCTCGCTCGAGTGCCTCACTATTTTATTGTTTGTACCTTCTTTCTCTTTCACTTTTGTTTTCTCGGCTTTAGTCGTTCTCGATGTACACGTAGGCCAAAATCGAGGATTAATATGCCATGTTGGCCTTGATCCCCCTTTTTCCAACGATCGTGAAATTCAATTTGGCGAGTCGTAAACTCGATCAATTTGCTCTCGATTAAGCTCTCCCTCCTGTTTTTTTCCTGCCTTTGGCTCTACCTCGGTAGCTTGGAAATTTCATCTTTCGCGCTCGTTCGAGTCTTTGGCGATTACGAGGCTCAGGACGGTACAGGAAAGACAGATGGGGTAGCGAGACAATGAAGGGAGGAAGTCTGGGGTCACCATCGGTAGGGTCAACTTTTTTTCCAAATTCTTTGATACAAGCTCCCGAGTCTTCAGAGGGATGAAGCTCCCTTTGACTTTTCACCTCGCACTTGTCGCGTGATCCTTTCACTCCTACACTCCATGCGGTTGGGCTTTAGTTTTTTTTTTATACAGAAGATAAAAAAATATCAGAAGCGATTCAAACGGTTTTGAAAACGTATACCAACGTAAATCGTGATCACGAGCGACAGCTCGTGTGGGTGGATGTGGACGTTTTGTAAAAAAGGATAGGATTTCGGATAATTGGTAAGGGAATCCGACATATGGGTTTTTTTTTCTGTGCCTCGGTATTTGGGCAGTAACGATATTTTCAGGTGTATGTGACAATGCACAGGGTGACTCACAACTATCAGGGATCCTTTGATATTTTTTTCCCGAATTTTTCGATTCTTTATAAATATTATATAGGTAACTAGCGTTCACTTTTGAAAGTAAATATTTCTAACAATGCTTGTGACAAAATTTTGGAGAAAAGGGTTTCTCGCGATGGTACAGCCACTATAATGGCTAAAAGAAATTTTCCGGTCGTGAATCACCCTGTAGATATATATGCGCTCACGGATGCATGTTTCGCGTTGTTGGACTCGGCACGGCTTCTATATGCTTCGCGAATCCTCGGCATGTGGGCCACAAGGCCAATCGATAGAGCAAACTGTTGATTCGGGCCAGAGAACTCGTTGGTCGTGGGTGAAAAAGCATGGCAGCGCACCCACGCGCGGACACCCATTCACTCGGGATTAATCCCAGTCTTATCATCCCTCGGCTCTTTCTAGCCATTCGTTCACAAAATATTATCATTACCTCTCGCGTTCTTGGTGGTCCCCCATTCGACAGTTCGATTTTTCCCTCGTTATTTGTACACCTGAATTTCATCCACTTTGAAATTACGTTTGTCGGTAGATAGTCGAACGATTTTATGATTTTTTCCAATTTTCTGTTAAAAGAAATTTGAACGAAAAATCTGCGAAATAGTTGTTTGGGTTTGTCGGTTTAAAAATCAGATAGGATTTTCCCCAATAATATTGGGGCTGGAAAATATCTGATTTGGTGGTCTTCGTAACAAATTATCCACCCGAACGATCCGAATGAAGAATCAAAATTCACCACGTATCCACTTTTGGTGTAAGTCGCAAAAGGGTTATCGCACAACCCCTCATCATTGAGCCTCGTGACATTAACACCCGCTGGAAATGGACCCGAGTAAAATGCGATGTGACCCGGAGCGAAAACGAGAACGATGGAGCGAAGAAGACGAAAAAACGGAATCAAAGCGAGGAAGGGAAAAAATACGAGGAAAGTTGGGAGACCGTCGAGGCGGATGAATTTTTCGTTGAAAATCTCTCAAAGCGCTCTCAAGGCAGCTTGAGTTTTTAGGTTCCAGTCTCTCTCTCTCTCTCTCTCTCTCTCTCTCTCTCCCTCTCTCTCTCCCTCTCTCTCTGCTCATACGTGCCCGCTTGACTTTGCGGTCTCTCGGGTACTTCGACGGTGAACTCGAACTTTCCTCTGGCAGAGAACGTCCTCACCTTACAAGACCCGAGAGCAAAACAGTTCGCGTATTTCTCATTTTTTTTCGCAAGTCTGGTCACCAATTCCACTTTCAACTTCTCGCTCTCACTCCTATACATTTCCGATTCCGAATTCGGAATTGCCGAAACATACGGTACGAAAACCGATAGCATCCAAGTAATTCAAGATTCAATGTTTTTGTTTCAAGTGCTGGACTCTGAAAAGTTGTAATCTCATTATTTAAGGACAAGATCTTTTAAAAAGACACCGAGCAGCTTCAGTTTTGTTTACAATAATTATCAACATTTGTGATTGATTAGGTTATAAATGAATTATTGAATTGACAAAGTTTTATTAATTTTTCGATTTACTTGCCTTCGGATTTCCAATGATTCTTTTCAAAACTTTGTTTTTATTCTGTATAAATATAGCAAAAGATAAATAAATAGAATGATACAGATAAACTCTGTTTGATTTTTAATATTAATGTTATAGGGGTGAATAAGTATATGATAAAAAAATGAAGGTTACGTTATAAATATTATATTTTCGAGTATTCGTCCCTTCGTAAATTGCGGGCGGCCCTTAACGCTCGGCCGACCATAAAATATTGCTAGCAGAGCGTACATGTGCAAGAGGACCCTCGTCACACGATGTCGCGCACTCTTCCCCACAGGCTCTTTCCCTCCCGCGACACGGTGAGAATTAACGCACGAAGAAATTAAAGACATTTCTTTCGGGACGAGAATTCTTTTGTTTCTTTGTTTTTCAAAATGAAATTTCGCACACACAACCCGGTGGTGCGAAGAACGCGATATAACGCGAGTAATACGAGCGAGTCAAGTCTTTTCCATTTCCCTTTTTTTTTCAATTTTTCTCGCGCACCATTTTTCTTGAAACTTAAAAGCTTGAAATTACGCGTGAATATGAAAACTACAGGAATAAATCATTTCAGTAGGAATATAAAAATGAAAAAAATAAAAACTTTTTAATATGTTACTAATGATAATCTCGGAAAATACTGATTAATTAACGGTGAAATGTTATCGAAAGTGTAAGAGGCTGCAGATCATTAAGTTGTAGAAAACTTTTCCGTTCGACTTCTTACCGTTTACGAAACTAAAATAGAAGAACGAGAAAGCTGAATTGAGAACTTCTTATCGCAGGTATAATCTCAGCCAAAAGTTTGGCTCGAACAAAGTTACAAACACTGTTATCGAATAACAATGTAACAAATAGTATCATAGAATTTCAACAAGCACATCGAAGAAATTACGGAATGAACAAATAGTAACAAACCCAAACAAATATTGTGCCTCCACGAGTCTCGATTTCGACAGAATTACAAAAATATTTGTTACTTAACAAAATATATAATTTAATAATGTAACTTACATAACTTAAGGTCTGGAAATACTTGTATTACAACTAATCGTTTCAAACAGGCCAAACAAATACCCTCAACGATCGCACAGATCAGAGTTTTCATTAGTTCACTTTGATCCACTTGCTGAGTAGCGAAATTGTGGAGTAACGCGCAAGTAAAACTTCCAGTTGGAATTGTACTTGCATGCTCGATATCTCCATAGCAGCGTACATACCTGTACCGATAGAATTCAAAGGCTGTATGAAACTTTTGAATGCGGTTGCAGCGGAATGGTTCACTCGACCCCTGCATTTCCCTAGAAATGTCCCCAGATAATATTGATCTCTCATTGAATCATTTTCCATGAGCCAAAACCCTTTTTTGAGTTCGTAGTCCGGAGCTGTGATTGAAAAAGAGGTTCGACAAGATCTTCATAGAACACGAGCCAATCATTTCCGCCCCTTTCTCTCGTGATTTTTTTTCCAAATCCGAAAAAATGAAAAATATTTTGTCCAGCATCGAGAAGGCGGAAATTCGAGATCGAAGGTCGATTCGATGAAGCCCGAGGGTGTTACAATTTTGTTACCTCACTGGAAAAACATTTCGCTGAAAACGAACGACAGAGGCAAGCCACGAAGACGAGAGCAAAAAAAAATACGACCTTCCCTCTTTTCTCGTCCTCTTCATCAACTCTTTTCCCTTCTTTCACATGGATCAATGAGTCGCAGGCCAGTTGTTGGTTTTTTTTTTGTTCCCGTTGCTTTGTACTCCATTTCCCAGAATGCCGAGCTTGACAAGGCATTTTGCGACTGTTAATTGTTCGCTAAATTGAAATTTTTAAAGTGAGGTAAAACAAGCAAGAGCCAGGAATCCCTTGGCCGTGCGCAGTTTCACCCGAGGCTGTATTGCATCGCGAATTCCCTGTCAAATTGCCCGTGTGCACACGTTTCGATCCCTGAGGCATGATTGCACGTACTTTTGTTTATTCCCCTTTGAAAAGTCAACGTACTTTTTGGTTTTTTGGCCGGGCTTCATCGGCTTTTAGAAAACATCCAAAAGTATAAAAATTGTTGTTTCCCTTTAGAGGATTGAGTCAGTGTACATGGCGATCGAGATTTGAAAATTCGGTCGCCAGAGTACTCACAGGGAACAAAGGTTACCGTTAGAGGTCAAACTACTTATGGCCAAAACGTTTGTGAGTTTCGAGATCGCGGTGGGATTTTTTTGCGTAGCATTTGAAAAAATCTTACTCAAAGGATCCCCGGCTGCTTTGAAGATTCGCAATGCTGACGTTCGAAGCTCCAGTTTGCTCTTCACCAAAGTGATCCGCTTATCATAGTCGGTTCATGAGAAGTTCCGTGACAAAATGTATAGAAAGCCCCTACGCTGTGTGCATTGCCATGAACTTTGATAAAAAAAAAAGAAGCGTATGCACAGGGTGATTCACAAACTGGGTTTCACTAGAGAAGTACAGGTACAGGATGGGTCGTTGCGAGTGAAATAATCTTTATTCGAATATCGCTTTGGAAATATAATGGCATTTTTTGAATCATTTGAAATAAGTCAAATTTTTTATTTTAATTACTCATGAAATAGGGTTTTCGTAAATACTTTCGGTCTTTTTTTTTATTTGTGTAGTGAAATACTTAAAAAAATGTGATAGAATTACGAAAGGCGTACTGGGGTACTCAATGCTTCGAAATCGTAGGAAATTTCGTACGATTTTAAAAATCTTTGAATTGCTCACAAAGGAAACCCTGACAAATGAGAATCACCGTGTATATATGGCAATGTGTGGGTGGATATATAACCTACGACATCACAGTTCTTTTTATCGCTCGGTTTTTATAAAATCGATTCAGTAACACGATAATTGAAAAAAATGATTGTCCTTTTCCTGCATTTTCATTATACGCGGACAAAAACGTTCATATTTTCAAAGTACCCAAATGCAAAAGTCGCCGAACGTGAAAATCGTTCTTTATAGGTTTCCGATGTGTAATAATATCGACGTGAAATAAACGGGCGGAGAAAAAGTCCCGAGGCTCTTTTGTACTATTCTCGGTTAGTTCGAATTAATTTACTCTCGGTAAAAAAAAAAAGTATAACTTCTCATCTGAATTCGTGGCGTGCTCCTCTGACCCACATGCATGTTTCAATGTACGGAAAATGTTTTTTTTTCTCAATTACTTTCTCACAGAGAACACGATTTATTTCTGCAAAATTTGTACGCACATTTTCCCAACTCAATTGTTAACTAATAATTAAATGATTAAAAAAGTTAGTATTTTCAAATAAATCCTTTTTATATAAACATGTTTTCAGTTCACGAACAAACTGTTTTGTAAACTAGTATATTTTAGAGTGAGGATTTATTTTCGATCGTGTATATAAATCGAACGACCCCTGGCGCTATCTTTGTTCTGTGCAAAAAAAAAAGGAAAATATTATGACGATACGGGGAAACACATACTTTCCGAATTTTCACACGTTGTTCCGAGATAAGGGCCTGGAATTTATGGAACGTGGTGATACGGTCTATTGAATGGTACGGACCGATGTTCACGCGCCATGATATATATGTGAACATTTCTCGAACAAATTCTTGTCCGCGGGAGATAAAAAAGAACATTCCGAGAGATTTTATCGTCCACTCCGGAGCGTCCGGATGTCCAGGATATATACATAGAAGGATAAAGGGTGAAACTACCCCAGTGATGGAAAAATCTACTCGATAATCTTGTCCACTACGTCCGACCGATTCTGGCTTTGACACGTGAATGCGTACTCCATCTTTTTTTACGACGAGCAAAATGGTATCAACCGTTCTCATTTTTTTTTTTTCTTACGGATCGATGACTGGGGTTACATCGGTTTATCGATGTAGAGAATTCCGTCGGGCATGGCCGAAACATTTTCCCGCATTATTTAACGCCCACCGGTATTGAAAAAATGTTGCAACTCAGACCTTCGAAAACGTTATCTTGCAGTTTATCAAGGGGTTAAGCTAACCGTGACGAATCGAAAGGTAACCAGAAAAGGTATTTAAAAACAAATTTCTACACTTCTATTATAATTTGTTGTAGATTTTTTCAAAATACTTTACAGATATTAAGTCTAAAGGTGTGACGATCGAGAAAAAAGAATTTTTATTATATTTGCTATCCTCGAAGTACAAATTCTTAAAAATATCATTATTGATATGAGAAAAATCATAATTGCCACGAATAATTTTATGACCCGACCAATTCCGTTCACATTTCATCACAATATTTTCGCACAGATTGATCCCTTCGGAATGAGAGATTTTTTAATTCAATTTTTTTTACCCAACAGCCAGAAAGTTAAAAAATTCAAATTGACAAGTTCACGTATATGTCGATGAAGTACCTACCATTTGGTCATGTTTTTCGTCATAGAATTCGAAAAGCTTAATACATTATCTTTTAAGAGATTTTTCGAAAAACTTGTTTCAGGTCAAACGACTTTGCGATCATTTGAAAAATTGATCATGCGCGAAAAATAATGAGTCCCGTGTCATGTGTTTATTGTGTTTAGAATCTGAGGATACACCCGAGGGTTACCACATGTAGAGGAGAGGAAAAAGGTGAGGGAGGGGATCAGTGGCGCGAGTACGGTGTAGGTGTTCGATTGATCGATGTCTGTCGATTCCGGCATACTGATGAGCGAGGGTGGCTGCGCGAGTTTCTCGCTGGATGTTGACTCACCACCGCGCGGATACTCAGGTGAGCTTTCGAGCCTTTGCCAATGTTGTCACTCTTCATCGTATTATTCGATCCAACAATCGTTAAAAAAAAACAGCAAACAATTAAACACGAAAATTGACGCCTCGTTGCATCACTGGAAAATTGCATCGATTTTACGAGTTAAATTTCCAAATATTTGGAAGAGACAAAGTTGATATTTTCGAACCATTTAAAAAAGTTTTTTTAATCCTTTGGTGATGCCAGACTTCGAATTCAGGTTTGTGTAAGTTGGAGCCCCAAAAAATACCGATTTTCAATGCTTTTCTCTGTTAAGAGCACATTGACACCGCAGTCAGGGTTTTCCCATAATTTATCCCCATTCTTACTAAATTCGAATTTATTTTTTAGTTTAAATATTCTCATAATCATTAAGTTTTTATTATTCGAAGAAAATACTGTTGTTCCTGCGAAGTAAAATGAAAGATTAAAAAAATGTCCTTTCACTGTACCAATAAGAAACTTTGTTTTATTTGAGAGTTTTTCGATAACTTCATTTTTGTTAGCTCACCTAATCCAAACCCCACCTAACCCCAACCGAGCAAACTCCTATTTTGTTATCAATGCAATGATTTAGTTAATTTAACTTTATCCAAGTCTCATCGAACCCAAACAAACTCACAACGTTCCGTTAATTCCGATTTTCCTGTTAAAATTCAGCTCGTGCAAGCACAAAGTTACGAAGGCAATATCGGGTACGTGCGGTCGGTGGAAAAGTATTAGTACGCAGCGAGAACAAAGATCCCTTCTTCCATACTGATCGAGAGAGAATGCGAAATTAGCAATTTTCGAAGAAAAATATTATCGTCGGGGATAAACTCTCTCCCTGTATAGGCTTTAACGCGATGTATCCCGATATTTGCTATCAGCCAATCTCCCGCCAATCGCAAATATCCGGCATGACACGACGACACGGTTCGAAGGGCGTAAAATCCAGGTCGATTGTATCGCCGACTCGTCGCGCATTAATGGTACAGGTGGAACATTCAATTACGCCGATTAGTCTTGTCAGGCAGTCATCATTTTTTTCTCATTAAATTTTAAACCCAAACGCAACCGAAACAAAGGGTTATTGTTCTCGTGACTGGCCCATCGAGGCTTGGAACAATGAGAGTTTCATCGAATAAGAAGCTCGTTAAATTATACGGCAGTATAAAATAATACCGATCCGCGACCGAGCCCGTGCCCGTTGTTTATCGATTTTGCGATATCGGACAAAAGTTCGTTAAATATTCCGCGGAATTCCGTTCATAAAGTAAGAAAAAAAATTGCCGGAGAGTTTACGGTCAAAGCGACGAGTAATGAAAAAAAAAAAGTATTACGGATTCGACGACCGGCTGGAATTTACGGTCTAATTTTTATTCCACTCTCTCTCTCTCTTATTTATTTATTCGTATGATATGAGAGATTATCCGGGCGTGGGATACTCACGGATGCGGAATATTTGCCCCGGAGGGATGCGCGATTTAACGGACCCGAAATCGCGAGGGAAGCCCGAATGGGTTACCGACGTGTCACCGGTTCGACTGTCCAGGGTGTTCGAGAAATACATACGATAGATTTGAAATCAATTGAATTCGCCGAGTCAATCCTCATTTGTTATAATTAATTACAATTCTCCAAAAACAAATTAATTTTTACACATTTATTTTCAATAAGTTATTGAATTGAATTCTTTTAAACACCATTGAGTAAAAGGACATTTTTATGAATACAGTACTTTTCATATCTGGTATTATTTACGTATTGCGTAAAAAGTATTTCTTTTTTCATCGATTGTCATTTTTTAAGTCCTTTGTACGCTTGGACGATAAAACTCGGTTTTCGATCGACCACGGTCACCCTCCGAGTGCAGGCTTCCCGATACCTCCACCCTCCGAACACATCAGTATAAAAAAAAAAAAATTCCATATATTCTCATGAAGAGAAGATAAGCCGAAAAAGATGGCTGATCGACTCTGCCAGTCAGAATGGAATTCCTTGGATTTGGTGGGTTTTTGCACGGAAATCGAACAGACCTTTTCACAATAGGACGGGCCGAAAGTGATCATTGATTGACTGCCTCCCCGAAAAATGTGTCCGTGTGGGTGGACTGAAAAAAAAAGTGGAAGAATCGTTTACAGTGGAATCGAGAGCGAGCCCGGGAATGGCTTATCTCCCGAGGGAAGCAACCAACACCAGGGGGGAGTGCGGGGTTGTGTTTGCTCCGATCGATCGGATTTGAACGAGAACCGGGAGGGCTGAGCTTTTTTTTTTTTTTTAGGCATTGAAGGCGAGAGGGGGAAAGAGGGATTGCCCATCCAACCGCTCATCCATGAACATCTCGAGACGTTTACGATTGAGTGTCGTTAGCGATTTTTTCTTCGATCACTCACTCTCCCCGTAGCGCTCGGATGTTTCGCTCACTTCCATCAGCCAATTAATTATTCCCAAGAGCGATCGAGCAAAGAACTAGATTAGTAATAAAATAGACCGAGGTACGGTTCGACGAAGTGGATTAAATCGAATTACGTAACGATCTGTGCGTGATACGCAAAACAGCTGATAAAAAAATTACCAAACTTGAGAAAACGCTTTTGACATTTCTCGTCTCAAAGCCTGGCATCTAGGTTAAACACGCCCCTAAGCAGTCGCCAATCAAAGTATTAGCAACATTCAGCGCTGCTAAAGGGGATACCTCATTGCAATCGACAGAAAAATAAGCTTATTTTTTGAATTTTCGAAATGTGCTCCATGGCTTTTTGTTTGGGTTTGTAGACGACCTCTATCCCATCGTCGGCGACAAAGCACGTGGAGTGTTGAATTCTATATCTGAGACCTGAGCATGCGTGAATTTTGCCTTGCTATTGTATAACCGATGACGTCTCGTGTCAAGAAATTATATACCTGGTTATGCAGAGAGATCAGGTATCCTCGTGGTTTCTTGGATCCTGCCCAATTTACGCTAAATCGTTAACGGTCGAGGCTTGTTGAGGCTAGCTGATGAACGGTTCCACATATCGTTCGATATGCTCCGCAAAATTTGATTTCATGATTTTTTGTGGATTTTGTGATAAAAAGAAAAATTAATAAATCAAATAAACAACGTTCAATTTGTTTAAACTAGTGTTACAAATAGTCTATAACACACAGAAGTACAGCAGATTGACAATTTCGAAAATTCATTGAAAAACGTTAATTGTTTCAGTATCGATTGATTTGTATACCACCGTCATTTGTGGGTAAGAGCGACAACTTTTTAAACAGTTCTCGGACGTTTCGTATTCTTGAATATATTGAATACATTTAAATCCACTGCGAGACGTTTAGGGAATAATTTCTTCTCGAGCGAACTGAAGTGAAGATCTGGAGAATGGATTAAGAAAAATGACTATTCAAGTTTTATTTCTTCCAAGTCCACGGTACACGCCAGCCCATTTCGTTCCTTCCAGAAAATCCTGAAATTTCCCTTTCCAACATGCGAAGAGAAGTACTTTGTTTCTAAAATGAAAATTGCACAAAAAAGAAAGCAAGCGAAAATGGCGTGCCACCGCGTTTAATAGGAGTTCTCAGTTCGAGGAGAAAAGAATAAAATCTCAATTTCTCGTGTCTTCGCTCCGGCGAATGGAAATGAGCAGTCGCTCACGATGAAATCGTCCGTACTTGTGCAACTAAAAAAATGCAGTGAAAGTTCAACAGGTTGGGTAGTAAAGGCGAGAGAGAGAGCTTAGCTGGCAGGTCATACAAAATTAAAATGACGACGTGTCCCGACGACAGCCGCAACGCCTTGCACCACGTACCACGTATTTCAACCCGAAGAGATCTCATATGGCAGTTGTCTGGTATCGCTATTACGAGCATTTTCAAAAAGGTCTCGAATCTCTCAAAATCCATTCAAACACCAATTAATCCCAGAGACCCAAACCAACTCTTTTTGACACGAGAAAACCGTGGAAAAATAATAATCGCCTTACGTACCAAAATCCAATTGCATTCAAACCGCAAATGACATCGAAGCCCCAGATTTCTCAATTCCTACGAAAATGTTTATCGAAATAGATTTTTTGTAATGTTTTCTATTTTGATAAGAAGGGTTGGTCGAACTCAACCGATCGGAGCCTGGAGTCTTTCACAGGCATTAACGTACACGCGCAGAGTCGAGCGAACAACTTGCTAAAGTAACCAGGAAAATGTGGCTGTTTGAACGCAGCGGTCGACGTTGCGCGTCTCCCGTTCTCGAAATTGCATTAACACTAGGGGCATTTACGATCCCGTACACTCGGCCTCGCAGCACAGTTGATTTAGCAACTTTGCCACCTCTCGGTTGCCACACGCATGAAGGTTAATACAACTCGGCTGAAAAGCTTAAAAAAGCTTTTATGTGTTTTCCTATTATGAGACTGCTAACAGAAGAGAAACGGGACGGAGGGGGGAAACGGGAGGTCTGAATCGCTCAACAGGTTGTGACGTACCTAAAATTGCCCTATATACCTACCTCTCTGTACTTTGTTTCGATCATACACATACTCGCATTTGTAACGTTATATACCTGCCTACAGCGTAAGCCCCACGAAATTGCCCAGTCAGAAATACTTCAAAGAGTCGAGCAACAATTACAAAACCGTTTTGAAAACGCAACGCCTTCAATAGCCAAAATCTTCACTGTGGTATTCGTAAACGAGTTGCTCGGTTAATCGAGGCTATTTTCGTTGCATTTCCCTCTTGAATGCGGCACACCGTTTGCTTCTCCGACTCAAATGGAAAATACAATTAAAATTACTTTTCAGTGTTCGTTTCGCGAAGCAGGCTACGCTGCGAATAATAAATTCCTGAATAATTCGACATTTTGTGAATCCATCTTTTTCATCGTGCGTAGAACATTGACTAAAACAGATAAACCGAGGAAGTGGAAGTTTCTGCACGATGTAAAAACCGGACGATACTTTTTGAACGAATGAAAATTTGACGTTTCGTTGACAGATCTTGTGTGGCATCGGAAACTTTCCGAATAAGTTAGTTTCATTTGTCGTTCCTCGACGAAAAAAGGAACAAACGAACCCAACCAAATTATGAATATACTTTTGAATTTAAAAGAAGTTGATAAAATCAGTATTTTGAATATGTGTAATTTATGAAATGTTAGATTTGAGCATTTCTGGATAACATTTATTTTTTTGATAATAAAGAATCATGCATTCGAGTGTTAATTTTTTAATACTACAAAATCCATATCACCATCCTTTTTATTGATTTTTATAGATCTTTATTTACAAAGACAGAGGGTGGTGGTGCTTAAAGTTGGTATCCCAAGGGCGAAGTGTTGACCTTGAAAGTAATGAATTGCGATATTTTTTTTATTGCGCTCATCAAAATGTAGATTCTCAAAACCCAGGAAATCTTGCTTGGAACTTTTTGAACAATTTTATATACATATTTATTGGCATTTCCGAGTATTTATTTTTCAGAGACTCACTTGACACAGGAAAACCATCAAAGAATAGCGAGCCTACGCGGACTAATGGATATTGTTGTAATTCAATTACGGCTACAATTCCGCCCTCAATTTGTCCTCTTTCGCGTTTCACCCACAAGGAATATTAAATAGCGTGTACCCTGATGGCACGTATCCCAATCATTGTTGCAAAAGCATGCGGACGTGAATAATGTACCAGTTTTTATCGTACACGCTGAAAAACAATTCGCACGGACGTAAAGCGAGTCTGAAAAAAAATTCTTTACCCTGTCACCCGTTCGGAAAATTCTGTTCGACATGAAACAAAAACCATCGACGTGTATCGAATTTTCGAGCGGTATTTCGAAACTCCAAGATAAAAAAAGCTCGTTGCAAAAACAAGAGCTGCTCGATAATTATTCAATCATTGGAAACAGTGGAATTTCGATTATCTGAAATCATTCGGTCCGAGCCTAATTCGGATGAGCGAAAATCCGGATAAAAGAAATTTATAATCGTGACTGGAAAAAATGAAAAACGAATTTCCTATTTCAATCAAAACATTCAATATCTAACTTCAGAATTTGTAATTCAACAGATTTCGAATGTTTGTTCAGCATTTGTTCGCCACCTGTTTTTAGCAGCTAAATCGCACCGTCGTTTAATCAGAACTTGCATAGGGCAAACCTACGAAACTAGTACGGACTTCACAGACAGATGCAAATTTCTATTCGAGTCGGAAGACCGATTAAATTCCCTCGTGCGTTGTCAGTAACTGACTGACGTTCGATCGACGCGTACAAGTTCGATTGCGTGCAAACTTAAGCACGCATATTGTTATCAAAATTGTAAGCTCACACTGAAAAAAATCTATAAAATCAAACAAACGTATTGGTCGGGCCGAATGAACGTCTAATCACTTCGTTGTCTCAATGTCAATGCCTCGTTGCTTCGACGTCATGAAAAATATAAAAAATTGATTTCAACAACATATTATTTTATCTAAAAATATTTTACATTCAATAAAAATATCTATCATCCATAAAATAAAATAATAATCTGTTGAAATCTTTTTATATACAATATGGATATTCGTGATTAAATAACGAAAATATACATTTTCGTGGGAAAATATTCAGTCCAGAGAGTGAAGGCCGTGTTTCATTCGACCCTTATTTTCTGAGCTCCTTTGTCCGTGCGATATGAGCCCTTGAGCTGTAAGCCCAAAAGAAACAAAAAATAATTCGTTTAAGTTGTTTTTCATTAAATAATGTAATAGGGTAAATTGGCCTGTTTGCGCAAGTGATAGCGGGCAAAAAAGGGGGACCGACAACGAAGCAGAAGTTGCGAGAGGAGAGTGCGCCGCTGGCAGCAAGAGAGGCTAATGGACAAGTATCTAGTTACCGAATTGTCAATAGCGTTGAAATTGAGTTATTGTGTCGAGGCCTCGATCGAAGTATAGCTCTCACCGTACGAAAACCTTCGGAAAGGGTATCGAGGGCTTTCGGATATTTTCCATTATTTTCGTCTCTCCGTGCGCTAGAATTTTTATCATTCTGCGCATTTTCTGAGAGCTTCCACCGAAATGAAAAAAGGAATTGCCGAGGGGTCGCTGGATGTGCATGGCAGCGTATTAATTGTTTGTTCTCCCGGCAGTCACCCCAGTTAACGTTTAATTGAAACCAGAAGGGATTTTATTTTTGCTCGAGTCATTCTGTTATGGTAGGCTTCTGGCAGGCGTGGAGGATTTTCGTCTTTTATCAAGGACTTCCGATTATCACCTGAGAATTTCAGTTGCTATAATGACCTTGTGGTATTCATTGAGGACTTCCAGTTATAATGGAGGACTTCCGGTTGTCATGGAGACTTTCAAGTACTCATTGAGGACTTGAACTTGTGACACAGGAATTTCGGGTATAATTGAGACCTTTATGGTGACCAGCCGAAATATTATAAAAGTGCAAACAGAGGACAACTCAAAAAAAAAGAAAAACCTAAACTTTCATTACCTTTCTAAATGTCTTCAAAAAACGGCACCATTTTTTTCCTGTTGGTTGAGACTAGAAAAAACACTTCTCTGTTTCCAACTTCTCGTTAAAGACCAGTGATCTCAATTTTCCCAAAAAAACTGCTCGATGGTGATAAAAAAAATAACTAATAAAAGGAAAAGAAAAATCGTTGCTCTTCAGTGATTCAAAATCCATGATGGATTCTTCCTAATCTAATTCACCTCAATTTCCATCGATCACGTCTGAACTGATATTGGGACCAATAGGACCAATGGGACCAACGAGACTGATTGTCAATCCCCCGATTGGACACCCTTCAGTTACATTCATCTTCATCTTTGTCTCGTCGTCCACTGGCCTCTTCTTGAACCCCATTGACGTTCACTGAACGAACAAGAAAAAACGAATTTGCCGGTTGCGTCAGTGCTCGCGTGTCCGGGTCTGTGGAACGATCGACGCTTGAGGTTCAGGAGGCGAGCCACGAAATTGCGGTTTTCCCTCATCAAGGCCAACGAAGCCAAGTTTCCGTCTGGCCGGTAAACGCTTTCGACGTTTCCTCGCTCAGTTGCAACGCAACGCTGTGTATACGTATAACATTGCACGTAACGTTCATAAAACCGCAAAGTACCTTCGTTCGTAGACCTTTATGGTCTCCGCAAAATGATGACGATAATTAGTTGACCAGACTATTAACGAATATCACTAGCTGCTATTCAAAATATAAAAATTAAAACAAATATAAATATGATGGCTATACTTATATTAGATGTAGTAAAAAGAAATCCATGATCTTTTCAATAGATGTCTTTAAACAAACTTTCCCGCCAGTTTTATGATCGGTTGACTGCTGAAGATAATGGCTTTCTTTTTACTAGACCTAATATAATAGATGGACGTTCAAAAACTCCCGCGAGTAGAGAAGAGCATTGGCTTGCATCTCGGCTCAATAGGTCCACGATAATCACTTTTCATTTGTTGATGTTGAGCTCTAAATAATTTGTTCTAGAGTAGTTACAAATGGCCTTAATAATCTGGCTAATCCTGATTAGTGCATCGTTCAACTGGCAACGTTCGCGCGACAGCCAAACCTGAATATCATCAGCAAATGACACGTGTTCTGAGAAAGCAGAGATGGAGAGAGGGAGAAAAACGGTTACCAATGACGTATGATTAGATTCTCCATTAAACGAGAAAGCGCCACTGATATATTAATTGCTACTTTCGAAACCTTCATTTTCCGATAGTTTCGTTTGTCCGCGTGGGACTCGGGACGGGGGGGGGGGGGGGGGGGGGGGGGGGGCCCCCCCCTTGCCCCCTCCCCCTCCCTATTAGTTACGAGGATGAATTACCTCCTGTTAATATTCACTGACGCAACGAAATACATGTCACGAGCAGCTCATATTTCGACAATAATAATAAAATCGAGTACAGCAATCCCGATAATACAGCAATCCTCGGTAAAATATCAACTATGGCATTATCAGGTAAAATTATAATAACAGCAGCAACAATAATAATTATTATATTGATAATAATACAGTAAATAAATAAAATATGTATATTTCATAGAAAAAAGAATAATTAATAACAACCATCGTAATTGTAATAATAATAATCAATTTCCAAATTTAATAACAAATATAATAAACGCAATGAAAACGACAGCGATAATGCTTCAATCATTCATAAATATCACGATCGCACCATCGAATTCGCATTCCGATGGATTTCTCTGTGCTTGTGTCACATTATTTTGATACATTGGCTTCATGATTGATTCATCGAGTATTATTTTTTATTGGTTTTCTCCGTCACGATATGCGATATTAGGGCTTTTACGTCAACCCCCCCCCCCCTTCCTGTTCGCTTTCATCTCGGCCTATTCCAAATACTGAACTTCCATCTCTTGCCTGTTCCAATACCCCTACACTATACCGTATTTGACGAGGGTACTGTAGAGAGTGCTGTCACCGCACCAAGTACCGACCTCTCGGAAAGCAAACCATAGTAATCCGACTCTGTACCGATTGTAAAAATGTTTTCGGGTATCAATTTGATAATTGCAAAAATAATAATCGTAGCGTTCTTTCGCAGTTTCAGCGGAAATATTTCAGTGAAATATGAAGATTCGTGGTATTTTCAATTTTCTCGTATGCGCACACGTGTTTACGGGCAGCTCCAACTTTAATACGTGTGCGCGTCGTTGGGCGTAATTGGCTTCGCGGTAATTTTCCTTGATGACAGAAAATCGAATTATTTGGGGAGACGACGAGCGGCGAGATGATGAAACGCTTGTATGAATGTGAGTGGCTGGGTGTATTTCGATCCATATGCGTGCTAGTCGGCTTACGGATTCCCCGGTTCTCCAATATTTGTCCAGCGTTCAACCCATATACGTACATATCTATATCAATGCAAATGTATCGAGACCCAAAGGAGCGAAACCCTCGCAACTGTTCCTTTCACACAGGATTGGTTATGCCCTTTGACTTGGCTTCAGCGATCCGTATCCGGACGCACTTGTACTAGCGTCGAATCATGCTCCGTGTTATATGTGCATAGATGCATACGTACAGGATGGCTCAAAAAGCGATAGCCAAACCCAATATGCAAATCTAGACCCAATTA
The DNA here is from genome assembly GCA_030522765.1 of Ophioninae sp. B BG-2022a. Taxonomy (NCBI): domain Eukaryota; kingdom Metazoa; phylum Arthropoda; class Insecta; order Hymenoptera; family Ichneumonidae; species Ophioninae sp. B BG-2022a. The sequence goes on from JAPYZJ010000929.1 coordinate 27,704, forward strand.
CTTATTTCTATAGAATGTTAATTTTTTCTTGCGATTCGACAACAAACCAACTATTTTCTTCTTTTTTAAAGAAAAAAATGCTTTTTTGCTTTTTCTGATTTAATTTTCACAAAGTTTTTATTTTCAAACGAAACCAATGAAAAATAATAATAATAAAAATATTGTGTTTAAAATAAAATATATTAGTTGTAAAAAATATAAAATATAATGAAATATTAATAATAAGAAAAAGAAAAACTCAAAGAATGCAAACTGCTTTTTTGGGAAAGCAGAAAAGATCGTGAACGTGGGTGAAGCTGGAAGATGGGTAGGAAACGCAAACCTGTAATTTCCTTTTGAGTTTACGTCACCCTGTATGTATATATATCCATGCACATGACATGGACTACGCAATACCCGGTTATGCCCGTAGAAGAGCCGAAACGCTGGTAAACCTGTCAAAGCTTCCTTCAATGTTGTGTAGTTGAGGAGCATGCAGACAAGGTCGAGTAACTTATGTACACATGTACTCCAAATTGCAAGCTGGATAGTGATCTTGATGGATTTCATAGGATTATTATGATAACGGAATATCAAAGCCGGGTTATCTCTTAGTCACTCGGGTGAAAGGCATATATTTATATATCTGCATGTGATGAAATTCTAGGGTTTATCTGGGCATTTATAACTCAAGAACAATTTATTGGATTTCGATTAAACTTCCGGAAACGAGCTTGGGGTATGTTTGTACAAAGTACAAAATTAGACTGGGAAAATGCAAAAAACTCCCGAAATATCCCTAAACCCAAACAAACCGCAACAAACTCAAAACGAAAATTTTCGGTTTAGGGGGGGGGGGGGGACGAATGGTAGATTTGAAATCCAAAATTTTTTTTGTTTTTGGTCAATATAAGCTTTTTCGTTGAAACATCGATAATTATTATTTGTTTGAAATTTGGCCCTCCACTCTGTGCTCAATCTCTTCGTTGTGATTTTTTCTTCAAAATGCTTTTTTTATAATTGAAATCTGATAATTTTTCGATTTTTGGCAGAATTTCAAAGTCCGACCGACAATTTTTGCCAATTCTTCCATACACACCCCTTTGGCCTCGGTTTTTGCGATTTTTCGAGCCGACTTTCCGAGAAAACTATTCAAGATATCGATACGAATCCAACGCCATTATTCAAGTCAGGCAAAAACCTTTGCATAATTCACCAAATGAACGTCCACAGAAAATGAGAAGCTCACCCTACGACCTTTTGAAATTTTGTGATTTTCGAGATTGTACGGAAAATTTTTTTTCCGTTTTTAAACTCTTAAAAGGATCTATTTAATCGGAAATTTTCTGCTGATTACGAATGTGCCCGAGTTTTTGCCGAAAGTGCAAAATTAGACTGGCAAAATGCGAAAAACCTTTCTAGAATATTTTTTCGACATTTTTCCCTAGAAATGGAGAGTTCTAATTTGTGGCTTTGTCTTCAAGGTATACAAATATTTCTAGTGAAACATAAGATCTGGAACAAACAAAAAAATAAAACCTCTATACTACTGATTATAGAAGCACGTAGGAATGTTTTGTTTAACCAAATTTCGTAAATCCAATGCACTTTTGACAAAACAATGACTTTGACCCGTAATATGCACGTCCAGTGAATTACACGAGCGAAACAGTTTTAATTGCAAGGCGCGTTGCGAAAACGAAGGGAAACGAAAAATCGAATAATTCAATATCGTCACTTTTGTTGTTTGCCTCGGGGAAGGTCTGGCCACGAATCGAACAATTTTTTAGCACAGTAGCGTAGGAGTAAAAATTATTTTTTTTTCCCGAATATTTTAACGATGAAAAGAAGAGTAAAAAAAGCGAGCACCGTCCATGACATTCTTGACGAGGATACGAGATGACCATGTGCGAGAAATTCGAATTGTCGAGTACGCGATATTGCACCTTCGTGACATGTGTACGCCAGTTACGTTCAGCTCGTAAACTCTTGTGGAAAAAAAGAGAAAAAGGGTAGCAAAAAAATGGAAAAAAGAAAAAAAAAAGGAAGGTGTCTGGGACGGGGCGAGAAAGGCAAACTCTCGAAGCTCATCTCGTTAGACAGGCCAGTATAAACGCGGAGAGATGCAGGTGCGGGAAAACGCACGTAAAGTGAACGAGGGGTATGCTCGTGTTTCTATAAAACCCCCGACGAGCTCTTCGCTATCGCGGCTCGTCCTGTCGTCTGTTTCACTACTCTACCGCCTCGATTGCAAATTGTTTAATCCACGTCGTACGCGCGCTCGAGCAAAGCTCGTAATTAAATTCTCCAGTGATCGGAGAATCGAGCAGTTTTCGTCTTTTTTTTCTTCATTTTTTTTTTCAAGGCGAGACAATGGATTGATTCCGAGGAGCAATTTCTTCTTCGATATTTCACGCTGTCGCTTACATTCCAATCCATCAACCTGCACTCTGTTGCGATGTGCTCCTTTTGATCTTTACATTGTTTCGAAAATATCTTGCTTCGTCTACTTCTCTGTTCCCATTTCTGAAACAATGTCCTTTGCGAACTTTTATATTTATCACAGATGATTATTTTTTCATTTCAGTTTTTCTATTACTTTTCATATTGTTTTTGTAATGATTTATTCGATGGTCTATGGAAGTATCGTTGAACAGTATTCATTTTAATGAAGTAAAAACAATAACGAATAAAATTATGCAGCGGACAAAATTACGATTATTTTTTGCTAGCTGAATGATTTTATTTATTTTTTTTTATTTTTTACTTGTTTTTGACTTTCATTCGCAATTGATAAATAAATGAAGTTACTAAATTCTGTTATTCTCTAGTTCTCGATACACGTGGTAGGATATTATCCTTCAATTTCTTTTATTGAACATTCCCAAGCTTATGCTGCTGGGTTTTTTAGATAGGGTTTCGTGGCAGTAAATTCGATTGATCGCTGTCGTTCGTTCAGTGACAGATCGCCATAGCTTCTCGTTTTTTTCCCATTTTTCCAAATAATTTCATCAGCCGAATCCCCCACTCTGTACTCGCCAAGGTTTCCGTCACTCCTGCGGCCCCATCGACTATTCGGAAATCGAGGAGAGGCTATTCGAACCGGAAAACAAGGAAAAATAAAACAAATAATATTGGCCAGAAGTTGACAAAGCATTTTCACTTTTCGTGTTTCGATCAATGAAAAAGAAATGGTTTCATTTTTTCCAATTGTGACGAAATACGACGATACTCCTCTTTTGTTTCAGCAATATCGTCATTTTTCGAAACAAAAATGACGAACGATTGTATTTGCATAGAAGATTAACTCCTTAAGGTTAAAAAAAATACATCTTTCTGGATAAAGTCTGTTTTTCAAGACAGATTTTCGATTTTCGATTTTTCACTCTCAACGACCGAATTCTTTAGCTCGACTTTCCGAGAAATTACTGTTCATCGTAATTAGAAAAACATTAATGTTAAAAGAGCTCTCGAGTGCTCGTTGAATGAGTAATCACTTGAAAGCTTCGATTCTGAATATTCCGATTAGTCGCCACCCCCATGGCCATGACGGAGGGAGACGCCGACGACCTTTCAACCCCTTTTACGTTTTGTGGAGCGTTGAGAAATTTTGGGACAGGATTAGTCTCCCCCCTCCCCCAGTTGCTCCAGTGAATTAATTATCTTGCTCTCGGAACGTTTCCACCTCTCTCGCCAACCCCTCTCTTTTATTTCGCCATTTTCCTTGCAAGCTTTTCTCAGCCCCCCTCCCTGGGTCACTTGGCTTTCCGTAACCCCGAACGACCCCAAAGCCTCCAATTACTCGCGTTAACTCCGAAATTTACTCGGCTTTTTCTAAGCATTTTGGAGGATTTTCACAAGAGGGTAACACGCGAAGACCATTTTTCACGCTCGCCGAAACACCGGTGCGTAAACGAGAACTTTTTTTCTACCAGGAATATCTCGAGTCGTTAGCCATGCCGAGTGATTGCCAACTACAAATGGAAATTACCAATTCGCCACTTTATCTCGGATCTATGTAGGCGTTTAGTGCTAATTTTAAACAAGAGCTAAATACTAATTACGTCGACTTTGAAAAGAAAACGTGACTTTCGTTTTACGAGGAAAAACGTGGTCTTAGAAAAGTACTCCCAAGTAATAATAACAATCGTAAACATAATTATAAAAATAGTAATTACATTTATTCACGATTATAACTACTGTTTTTGAAAAATTACTATTCAAAATCTACTTTTTATTGCCAATGTTATGTCTCAGAACTGTTATTTTTATGAAACAATTTTTATTGTCACGTTATAAATGTTTTTAAATAGCATTTATGCCTCTTACTGAACGCGATCCAGAGGAAATAATTGTTCAAACAGCGAATTTCTTTATTTTCAATGTTTCGTCAATTTTCACGTGAAAATATTATTTCTGTCTTCCACCGAATGCGATCTAAAGGAAAAACGTTTTGAAACGACTCGACACAGTTACGACCGACACAGTACCTACAACCTTCCGGATACGTTTTTTTTTCCCTTTGGGAAATCCGCCTGAGGAATCCATACTCAAAGAGGAGGAAGAAAGAGGAACGAAGGCTTCCGACTTTTCATCCCCTGTTTTTTGGGGTTGGCTGATGCGGTATGGCGTTACGATAAGAGATTGACTCTATTCTCCCTTTCTCTCTCGATCCCCTTCAATCGCAAGCTACCTGGGGGACATTCCCTTCATCCATGTACATACGATTGTCAAAAGTCGCGGAGGGAGTGGAAACTGGGGACCACGGGGTAAGATCGACATCCAAGAATTTAGGTCGCGTTGAGGGAGCGGAATAAATATTTATCGTTAGCGTGTACCACTCCGATCACTCGAAACATCCCTCCCTGCACACACACCCAAACTTTATCCAAGCAATTCCTGCAAGGGTAGTTTCGAATGTCCAGAAATTTATGCACGACACTGGTAAGCCACGAGAAGTTATACTTTCCAAAACTCTCATGAATACTGACCCCCGATCGAGAAGGTTTGGAGGCAAGTCTGAAGGTTTCATTAAAATCCAAATTACGGTCGCGTCATTTTTTTCTCCATCGATCGGGAAGGTCATCAAACCGCCAGTGTGATCGACGTCATCATTTAGAAAGGATACTTCCGATTTGCAATCCTAAACATACCTGAACAAACCCAAACAGACTCAAACACCAAGACGATTTCAAGTTCGATTTTACTTTTTGGAATGGTTACCTCCATTTTGGCAGTTTTTTTCTATTTTAGAACAATCCTGAGGTGTCGCGTTTTCCAGTGATTTTTAGTAACCCACACGCGTAGTTCTTTTTTAAGATGAAAAAAGATCGGATTGTCGAGGGGACGTAACATTCAAGAAGATACATATTTACGACAAAAAAAAAAGTAATTGAGAATAAATGATTGACAGAAATGACATTTTCCCCCTCGAAAAACGTCAACGTAGCCAACTTTTTCACAAGAACGTGCCTCATGGGAGTGCGCGATTCGAGTACACGTGGAAAAGAAAATAAATTCGTTTCGTAAATAATATCTGCAGGGATGAGTACCGATAATTTCTGAAGGAACGAGCACTTTCGAAATATTTTTTAGGTCCCGAACGAAGAGGGTGGACTTGTTGGTTTCGTTCCTTGGTTTTTATTCCCTTTTTTAATGGAGTGCAGAAGGGCGCGTTCTCTTCGAAAATTCTTCGGTGTAGTCGAGGGCGCATGAATATTTAAGTACATTGATCGGTGTCTCTGTTGGTCCCTCTCTCTGGTAGCGTTTCCCAGTCATCAATTCTAGCAAACTCTCCTTTGTCTTCCAAGTCTCTTTACTTTGTCTTCTCTCTTCCTCCGTCTCTGTCTCTCTCTACAATCCACAATCTTATGTATGAATAAATCGTACATTGCGTCCGTCCAATGAAATTGCAGTCGGTCACATCTGTCTACGTCAAAAGCCGTTAGTCACTCGCCGGGTGATCAAGAGCCCAATTGTTTGGGTTTCGTTTAGACAATTGGGTGCCCAATTGTTTGGGTTTGGTTTAGATGATTGGGTTTTTCGATCGTCAGTAGGCCAATGTCACTATCCGGAACATCCGCCTCCAAAATAAATTGCTCAGAAGCCGAAAAAGCCTGCGGATATCGCAGCCAAAATCGTCAGGGTTATTCACCCCCGAACACACAAAAACAAAACAACACATGCACGTATCCCCTGAAATGAACGGCGGATATTACTTTCGGATCCGGAAAGGACGAGAAAAAATAAAGGAAACTTCCTTATTTCTTAGGGGATAAAGACGAAAGGATATAGAAAGAAGAAAAAAAAAAGAAAGAGAAATGGGACACAGCCACACGAGACGTGGCACATTTTCTCACGGACGATGGGAATGTACCACAGTGGATAAATAAGCGGAATTTCTTGTTCGCTAAGTGCTGACGCATTAGTGGGATGAGAATAGAAAAAATAAGAAAATCATCAGAGATATACCTAAAAGAGCAAAACGAAGAAAAAAAGTTAAAGTAATTGTTCTGTACGAAGGAAGAAAAAAACATCAGCGTCCCCTACAGGCATTGCGATAGACTGAGAAAGTGCTGCTATAAATTCACGATAGTTGAAAAAGGTGGGACGATTTTTCGTATACTTTTTTCTAGACTTCCTGCATCAGCAAACGACCTACAAATTCAAACCAATATGCAGATGGATCAACGCGCAAGTTTTTTCGTAATTGCTTTGAAATTCGTAATTACTGTTGAACGGGATTTATTTTCATCGGCGATGAAAAAGAATAGTCTTATCCCGGAATATGTTGAGGTTAAGGATTCACGAGTAATGTCCGCGATATCCCGAGAAATATACCGAGGCTTGAAGCACGTCGCAAATTTGCACAAATGTCTGTACAGCCGACGGCAGTTGCGCGTCTCTCGTCGAGGAGTGCGTCTGATCAATGTCAAGTATAACTACTTGCAGTAGATTACAGGAGTTCGTCAAACATGTTAACAGACAGGGGAGAGAAGTGGAGCGAGAGACAACGGGGGGAGCATGTCATGAGAGAGAGAGATTGATTGATTCGATTTATTTATGCCCTCGTTAAATCTAAAGGTGGAAAAGTACTACCATTCTATTTACTTCATTCCCTTATTTATCTATTTATGTCCTATTTAAATTTGATTTAAAAAAAGTAATACAATACAGAAAATAAGTGAATCTAACAGAAATTAATTTGAAATAAAAATACCAAATAACAATTGAAAAATCAAGAAGTACCGATAAAAGAAATTTTCGTTACGATAAAAAATAGGATGAATAAAGTACACTTAAAGCTGAGTTAAAGTCCATCGTAAATAATGATATGGATTCAGTTAACGATTAATCAACAGTAGAAATTATGCTTCATATTGCGTGTGTGTAAGGAAGAGGGATAGAAAGAGAGAGAGAGGAACATTAATTGATCGATTAATAAATTAACGTTACTTTATCTTTTATTTGAGAAATGAAAATGTGAGTGAAGAAATAAACAGGTAAATGGAATAACCAATAAATGAAAAGAAAAATAATCAGGTATTCTTTGTTCGTAGCTAAGAAAATATATCGAAAGAATGAAAAAAAAGGAAACAAATGGAAATAATGACGTATTACGGTGTGCATCCTGTGTGCGAGAGAAAAGGGTGGGGAGAGGTTTAATGATGGACCAGAGGAAAGGAAATACGAGAATTGACAATAGTTAGCAGTGATGTCGACTGGAAAGCGTGGTCGTAACGGGACTGTCGATCCTGGGTATCTCGTGTCACGGCCTCGCATAACGATCTGACAGGGCCCGGCGATAACTACTGATCTCCCCCCCCCCCCCCCCCGCCCCCCTCCCGCCCCGCTTTCGGCAACGCCCGGATCTCGTATTCACTAATCAACGTTTGAACATCATAAAATCTCCTGGCCGTGTCGCGATCGATCACGTGCTTTCAATGACTACCCAACGCTTCCCGGCGTCATTAGTCACCACATGTGATAATATTTACCAATCACACGTCGCCTGCTTCCTCGACCCGAGCAACTTCTCGCGGGTTAACTCGGAAACACCCTGTGGGCTCGAGCAGAATCGACAAAGCATGGAACCCTCGACTTTCCGCGTTAATGACGGTTACGTTATTGACTGGCTAGTATATCGTCATTGGACGAAGGGACAATGAATCGGAGATCCAAGAGGCGAAAAAAAACGATTTGGAAAAAATTGGATGTCAAGTGATCGATTTTTCATCACATCGTATAGTAGAAATAAATATTTTTTCAACTAATGTATAATAAGGAAGAAAATTCATAATGATTAATAATTGAAAACGAATATAAATTAATTTTCGTTTTGTTCATCATTGTTAAAATAATCATTAATAATTATCTTTAAATATATCAGCTTCATATTAATAATCTTCTTAATATAATAATATTGAGAAACCCAAATAAACCCAAACAAACGCGAATATCAAGTTTCAAGTAAATGTTCGCAATGATAAATAAAGAAAAACGAATATCAATGAATTACAAAAATACATAAATATATATAGTGGAGGAGATAAATAATCCGAATCATCAGACTCATTGAAAACGAATTATTTCAATAACGATTGATAGGAATTATAGAAAAAAAATTGAGATTCGAAAATAATGAAGCAATATTGAATGAACAATGGAACCGTAGTAATATATGAATCAATTATACACAAAGCACCGAATAAGCTCGTTATGTGCTATTTTTTAATTCCAAAGAGCGCTTTGTCGGAAAGTAAAAGTAGAAAGGGACAGCGTATCGAGTTCCACCGTTAGCGAGATTGCAATAACTCCATTATCACTCTGATCCAGATCGAAACGGATAATTTAATACGCGATATATAGAGATCATAGGGATGATGTCGAATGAAACAATCAATGCAAGATGAAGCGAGGAAACACTAATTCCGCGTCGTTTCATAGCGTATGTATCTTCGATGAAAAAAAGCGTACGGACATGCGTGACATACAGAACGCGATATTTTCCTATCGAATGGCGAAAATATATAAGCCCTGATGGGGATGCTCGTACCCAACAATGAATAATGGTAGAGCATTTTCACGTAAATAAAACAAAATATATGAGCACGACTAAAATTTACCATGCGAGAAATAAATACCGAAAAAATATGTGGGACGAAAAATAAATAATGTGTTAATGGTAATAATTAATTAAAAAATTAATCTATGAATTGTAATAAAATAATGTCAGATAAATAAAATCAAATGTATTCGTACAAGTACTTCGAACCATTTTTTCACCAATTTTATTTTTAAACAATTATTAAATTCCAGTCTTGGAATGATTTTTTTTACGTAAATATATCTACGTTTTTTTAAGTGACCAAATTCGTAGAAACTGGGATTTGTTTCGTAGTCGTTGTATGAATAAAATCGAATAAATTGATATAAATCAGTCGTGTATGTGAATTAATTATGATAGTCCAGATAAATCAAATAAAAAATACGAGCGTAAAAAAGTCGACCCTGCAGGGAATTAATGTAAAAAAATGTGGGCTTGCAAGGAAAATCTATCTATAATAAATTTAAAAAAATGGATAAATCCATAAATAATAATAGGATAATTGGAGATAAATAAAATAAAATATGTCAACATAAATCCTTCGACCCTTTTTTGCCCTATTTCTTTCCGAACAACCCAAACAAACCCAAACAAACTCCAGCATCTGCCGTGATGTATCCTTCGTGCAAAAATTCCTGTACGTTTTTTTGACGGAGTTCGTAGATATTGGAATTTGTTGCATGGTCAAGTACAGAGAGGACTACCGTGAGAAGCTCAAAAAAATTCAGAATCAGCGTTCCGCTATCCAAAGGCCGCTATCGAGGAAGACAAAAAAGCGTACGAGCTGGAACACGGTTCCCGTCCTAAACTTTTTCCAGTCTATGCGCGTGGGTGTATGGAAAGCGCTCATTTACTCGCTATCCTGTTTCTAGCTGCGCGTATACGCCTGGCAATGCCTCTGTTCTTGGGCTCCCTGCATCGACCTACATATTGTGTCGGCTCGTGATTTTCTCCCTCGGTGTCTTCTTTCGCTAGCTTTCTCTCTTCCCCTATCTGTTGCTCGGGTGAAACGAATGAGAACAAAGCTTTACAGAATCCTTATCAATGTCACTATTCATACGTACGCTCGCATCTTTATATACAGGGTGACCCGAAAAATCACGTCCAAATGCCTCGTATTTAATATCTGAACTACCAGCCCAAACAAACGTATCAAACTATATCGAGCAGCGCAAGCAGAAAAGTGGACAGTCGTAATATCATCGTGTTTCAATTAAGGGGGAGGTCCACTGGGACCTCCGTAACAAAACTAAGCTGTTTTCGTGAGTTTTTCATTTCACTAAACAGGATCCATCGTAGACATGGTTGTCGTCATATATTTACGCCAAAAGAAATAAATTTTTATTTTAAAGAAACCAATAGTAAACTTACCATTAATGACAGAGCGACGCCTATCGGAAACTGTCCTCTTCCCGGTGGGATCGGTATCTCCGAAAGAAAAAAGGCGAATCTCTTATCTGAAAGAAAAAAATATAACATTTCCTCTTTATCTGCACTATTGTTAACGGTGACCTTCTTGATTTTTTTTTAATACGGCCACGTTTCGAAATAAATAGTTTCATTTTCATCGAAAATACTTCTCATCTAGATAGGAGAAAATAAATCCGCTAGATATTTTTTTTGCTTAAGCTACTATTTAAAAAACTAGTCATTTTAGCTGTCTTTATAGAAATGACTATTTCCTAGAATAGTCATTGCCAGAATAAAAAAACCAAATAAACTGCGAGTGATTAAAAAAAAAGGAGCGGTTGCTCATTGAAAATGAACTGAAGTAGAGTACTTGAGTTTTTGTTTTTTTATACGAGTACCAAGATATTGAAAAACGTAATAGACTTATGGAAAACGTATAATTACATTAGAAGTATTAAAATTAAATGCGTTAAATTGAAATTATATTTATTAAATGAAAATTAACTAAATTAAATTAAATATTAAACGTATAACGGGTTAAGTACTCTCGAAATCGTAAATAGTTTGGAAATTTCATTTAGTGCAGTTCTTGAGTTAATTCAGTACTACTCGTATTAAACTAGGAGTCCTGATCTCTTCCGACGTTACTTTTTGAGTCACACTGTACACACGTGTGGTATGCGTGTGTAAACGGTTCAGCAACCACATACGTACCCAGCGTGAAGCACGAGGGTGGCGTTTATGCTCGTGTGCACTTATTTCTCCCTTTCGACGAGATAGTGTGAATGACAAAAAAGAGAATGAAGCTTGGCGTATAGAGCGGTGAGATTGTACTGTACGGATGTAATACGGTTCCGTGGGTTTCCCTCGTATGGGGTCTTCGTACAAGAGGCACTTGCGAATAATATTTCTCAGTGATTCGGTGATCCACGAAGACAAAGAGAGAGTGAGAGAGAGCGTGAGAAGAGTGAGGTTACCCATGTATATTCATGGGTGAACCTTGCTCGTACCAAAAGTTAAATATTTCTCTTTCGTCGAGTCGCTCAGTGCCAACGGGTCTCTCTCTTATTTTCCATTTACGAAAGACTCCTCTGCGTGTACCATTGTTCTGGAGATTTATCCCAATGACGAACAAAAAACATTGCCCGGCAATATCAAGGACGTGTTTCTGACGTATCAACGTTAATGAAATGTCGAGAGATTCATTATATTATATTTTCTGTATTTAGAAAATGCCAGAACCGAGTACTCAAGAAACTGTCACTTATTTTATAATATACGAAGATTCATTCACTATTTTTATTTCGAATCGTAATTATACGTTTCTTATTTATTAATAAGAAGTTTTAGAATGTAGACGATCTTATTTATTAATTAACTTTATTATTAACTTGCACCTCGAATCGTACCTATTTAGCAAACTGTTTAATTAAATGAATCACTGTCAGGTGCACGATGCCTTTCGGCTCCTTATTGACGACTGCCGCCCGTCGGATTGGGCTCCTCTTTATTCGCTTCCCCTCCTCGATATTTCCGGGCCGTGTCTCTTTTTCCCAGAATTTTATCGAGGGCTTGTCGCGCCGTATTTACATTTTCCCCACTTAGTCGACGGTCGCGGTCGCAGTCACAGTCAATCCTACTTCAATAATAATAACATCATTATTTGTATTTTATCATTAAATTAAATATGTTATATATTTTTTCATTTTGTAAAGGTTGTCTCGGATTGTTTGGGATGTTTTCATCTGTGACGATAAATTCGCTGATGAAAGTAGGGGAGAGTTTTGAAATTTTGTAATTCAATGAAAATCAGTAAATAAATAAACGCCAACTGCACAATTCGAAATTCGATGTAAAACAATAATGAACCGACATCATTCGAAATAAGATGGTCATATACAAAAATACACAGAAATTAAAAAACAATAAATAGCCAATAATTATCTTTGTGATTTTTACCTAAAAACGAAAACGAACAATTATATTTATAAAGTGAAAAAATAACACGCGAACGAAAACAAAATTGAAAAATACAGAGAGACAAAGAGAAAGCGGGAAAAAGCAGAACGAAAAGATAAATGGAAACTGCCGTATCATGGAAATTGAAACACGAGAAACTATTATCTCAATTTTTTGTTTTTTTTTTCTGAGCGAGAAAAAAACTTTGAAACGTCGAAGTTATCCATCCCGGAGTCTGGACAATTCTCTCCTGTCTCGAACAAAAAGATTTTCAAGCTGTTCGATTTGGAGGATTTTCCTGACAGCCAGTTCTCGTACTCGATATTAGCCAAGCCTTCGTATCTTGGAAAATCATCTTCGAACAGCCCGATATACAACTCGAAAAAAAATTGTAAATAAAATGCAATAACTTGAAAAAGGTGTCCTCGGAGAAACCAGTTGTCCTCGTAGCAAGCACTGCATGGAAAGAACGGTTTCGAAATATTCTCTCTTCACATGTATGCCGATAAAATGTTTCGTGGCTGGGGACCTATGAGTCGAGCATTTTGAACAGCATCTTTTCTTCTCAGCTCGCGAGAAAACTCGACGATGACGTCAACAACCTTGATGTATAGTCATGCCAAAGATTCTTTGAGGTAAGAAAAAGTATGACAATGGAGGGAGTGAAATGTGTAAGGGGGAGGATGACAAGCTTGACGTGTTGAAATTGGGCGAAAATTTGATTAGACTCTCGGTGACGTATGTACACATGCGCATACACCCCCCCCCCCCTTTCGCTCTGTCTCTCTGTATGCACAAGTATCACGACACGAATTTACCTTCTTGAAACACGCGACAGCCCTACCTTGCCATTTTCTCCCTTTCTATCTCTCGTTCCCCTTATCCCTTTTTATTCACTAATACGATAATGAAAATTTACGAGCTCGCCTTTCCAACGACACGCAGCACGAAACTCCATGCATTATGGATTCATGAGAAACAAAAAGTCTCGCCTTTCCCTCGACTCCTCGATCTTTTTTCTTTCCTTGGGGAAAAAAGATCTGAGATCGCACCGAAAGTTTTTCCTTTGTGGAAAAATGGTTTCGACAATGAGGGAGGTACGAAACTGAGTACTAAGTTGATGACTCTTATTCACGTAGAAAAATATATTTTTAAAAATAAACAATATAAAATGCATGATAAGCCCAAATGATGAATGGAAATAAAATAATGAATTATAAATTCAATCATAAATAAAAGTAGCCAATTATAAATTGAAATGTAAAATTTAATTGCAAGAAGAAATAAATACCAATAAAATGAAAATACATTTAATTATAAATTAATTAAACATTCCAAATGATTACGAATGATCGCATGAATTTTATTAATTAAATAAACATTGTTGTTAATAAAAAATAAATTAAATAACGTAAAATCAAGTATTGGATTCAGCGAATTGCCAAATAATTCCGTGCATGCCATGTTTTTTTTTAATTCAAAGAACCCTTTACGAAATGAAAAACGACCGTTCATCGTTTAAAGCGATTTCAATAACTCCATCCTCGGACTGATCCAGTTCGGAACGAATAATTTAATACGCGATGTATAGGAATCAAACGAAAGGTGCCAAACACAATAAAGAGGAATTAAATAATTGCGTATGGTACATTGCATATCCATATTGAATTGAAAAAACATTTATACGCTGATGGACATTCGTTCGGATGAATATATTCTGATCAAGTGGTCCCAGATAAAATAAACTCTATAGACATAAATAACCCAAACATACCATAGAAAGAAAAAAAAATTCATAAATGTCGGTAAAGAGAAAAAATGTACGAAAAGCAAAAAAAAATAAAAAAATTGAAAGCTATTCGAAAATATACACGGAGCATAGAAAATACGTAGAAATTGTAGTAATTAAAAATATAGAACTTCTAGAAAAAAAGAATGATAAACATAGAAATACAAAAAATATATTTCATTGCCAATGAACGTAAATTTATTACGAAAAGTATATCAGCTCGGTGCATTTCCCATCTGATTTTCCCAAGGGACTGAAAAGCGTTTCAGGGATCATTTAGTTTCTTATCGTTGAACGATAGTAGGCTCTACCTCGTTCTGCTTAGCGCTTCGTGGTGGTCGGAGCGAGAAAATCGATAGTACAACTTGTTGCACCTCTCAAGAGAGATCTCCGCGGTATAGTTAAGCTTTTGTGCGCTGATATGACATCACGAGATTTCACATTCTATTGTATTTCGATGTTTCTCCAAGTGAAACAGGTTATCCGTGTCAACGCTAACAACAGGGCCGATACTCGACCGCAATTATTTCGATAAAGATGAGTCACGGAGCGTGATAAGACGTTCGCTCCGTGTTTTTACTTTTGTCACTGCATTTTAGTCAAAGAATAATGATAACCATGTGGATGCAGATAACGACTCGATACATTTATCGCGAACTTTTTTTCTGAGCGTTCATCCAAATTTTTATTTGATTTATTTTGTTCAGTGACACTTTCGGAGAACGAAGTAGTGAAAAAGTTTAGTCGAGTGCTGTTCAATATTAATTTGGTTGGTGGAAGACATTTTTTTTCATTCTCCGACCATGATATTTTACGATCCATCCCCTGACTCCAAACCTGGAGAAGGAAAACCTTTTAAGATCGGACGAGACCATCAAACGACTATTTACCATCCTCCATTACCCCTCTCCCTTTTCACCTCCCCTTTTGCGGCCAACCCCTCTCTTTCTCACCCCCAACCCTCTTTTCCACCTTCGCAACTGGTATTCTCCTCTCATTTCCTTGATTTTCCAGCCGACGGAAAACCGCACTCACTTTTTATTGCCCTCGCGTTTCTCGGAAAGTGTGCTCAGCTCGTGGCTGTCAGTAATACGACGAGAGGGAAGTCGAGCAAGAGACCGAGAGACAGCGACTCGAGACATTCAAACTGACGTTGTTAGGAGATGAAGATGTTCCTAATGAATCTTTCCGATTCATTGGCGCACTCCTCCCTTCTCGTTAAACAATTTCGAGAGCGGGACTCGATAGCCTGATATTTCCAACCGAATGAGAGAACCTGTTCCAACAAAACAAAAAACAAGAACGATATTGTGCAACGAAAAGCTACTGTTACCCACTAACGAGAAGAAACTGGATACATGATTTTCGAGCACCTCATTAAACAAGATCTCACGAAAAATAATTATTTGAATTATGCCAGTTTTTCCGTAAATATGTTCGTTACTTCAGTTGTATTTTGATTTTGTAGATTGGCGAAGTTTGTGAAATCTTCTTAGGGAAAATATTTCGGCAGGCCGGATTTTTTGAAATATATAAAATAATTACATGATAAATCATTTTCAAATTTGTGGCGAGAAAAGAGAGAGAGTACAATCCACGAATTTCCAGTCGCTGCCGAATGCCACAAATGCGATTACATTATCAACGAAAATATCTATGACGACGAATCGGATCGAGCCGAGTGCATAACGTGGAACGATAATCTCATCGTTGGGCAGTGGTATAGCTAAAAGGGTGGCGGAGTAATGTTCGAAGGATTAAGAGAGTTGGGATGGGTGGGTTGACCATTGGGGTACGACGGAAAACGGCGACGGTAGTAGAAAACGGGGAGAGGGCAAAAGAGGGAGGTAGAGATAGAGAGCCAAAAACCGGAAGTTTCGTTGAAGGATCCTCATCAGAATTCTGATCTCCAAATGTGCAGAGTGAGATTTTGGCTGATGAGAAAAGTACAGAAATAACAGTGCAACAATTTTCGTTGCTCCCCAAACTGAAGGAACAAAACTGAATATATTTTGCATTTATTCCAATGTGAAGAAATAGGAATGAAACGTTTGGGTTTATTTGATTTATACTGCAATATGGAGAAACGCGAATGAAAGAACTGTCGTGTCCCAGAGTCATTTACACTGGAATGATTCAGGAAGCCCTGAATGTTTCCATTACGTATCCTGAAGAATGGAAGGGCGTGTCTAAAAAGGGTTCTTCATCATCTTTGATGATATCCAGAGAACCCTTTTTGCTCCGCGATGCTTTGTCACCCTGTCCTGAATCATGCACAGATTAATCAACTTCGGAGAGGAAAAGGATTGTTGATGTCCTAAGGCCTCGAGTGGAGGACGAAGAAGAAACTCGAAGATGAAAAAAGAAAAAAAAAAGAAAGACCCAGCCTGTCTGGGTTTTGCGGGACGCACGGGCACAAAGGACCTTGATGGTCGAGGGCAAAAGCACAAAAACGGAAGCATACGCGAGAGCTTCGTGGAGCTTGCAAAAAACGGCCGCGGATGGGGAAGGGTGGATAAGAAACTCGCAGGAGAGATCCGAAGGCAGTAGACCCAGCGGGTTCCGTCCAATGTTCAGAGCCGTGTCGGACTAATTCCCAATTGAACGTCACGAACCCAATGACATCCTGAATAGGACAACATTTGTTTGTTCACCCTCTCCGGTTCTCCCGTCTCCCCAACACGCACGATAAACTAAACCCTGGAATCCAGACGGTGAATGTCCACCAGCATACCAGTGTTGCCAGCTGGGTATGATTGTACGGGAGCGTTGAACGAACAAGTTGTGAGTATTTTGTGATTCCTTCAAGACGGTCGGTTTTTTTCGTCAAAAATGACAAATATTCAATGGAATATGCCTACTGCATTCTCCCATCGTATAGGTACTTTTACGAATAAAATCAACGATTCTGGTATAACACACACAAAATACAAAAAAGCAAACTTTTCCTCATACTTGGTCAATTTAATACGAAAATAAAAATCCTGGGTTTGCTGCAGCCGTCTAGCACTATACAACGGTTAACTCTGGCAAGACTGCTGGGCACCGCTGAGACGGACGTTTCGACGCTCCGATAGGAGCAAACATGACCAGTAGAGATGCGAGAGAATAAATGAAAAGAGGGACGAAAAGACGGGGAAGAAAGTTGAACGGGACGATGAATTTTTCAAGGACTCTGCCTGATGAAAAATATATTATGGGAGGGCTGTTTTCTTGGTTGCAAGGTTTCGTTCGTTTGGATGAGAAACTCCAAGTCGAGAATGATTTATACTTTCATTTTCAGTGCTCTTTCGTGTATCCTGTTGGGCTTCTGAGATCCCCTTAGCTTCTGCCTTACCCTTGGCGTTTTGTACAGTCTCGTATACCTGTAGACACCCAAAAAGTATTCACTCGGTTGTAACTCATGTTTGCCCGTCGTTATCGTTGAACTTGGTTAAAGTAACTTTTGGTTGGAGGAACGAAGGTGGCCACCGATTCGAGTATTGGCCTAGAAGAATTGGACCCTTAAATTACGATTCTATCCTGATTTGTATAATTTTGAGTATACATAAATTAATGTGACAGAAGGGTACTCGATCGATGATGCGTTGCTGGCCAATTGGACTGTCACCCAATTCATAAAATGGTTACTTTGGCTAACTAGTAGATTTTAAATTTCACTAGAGATCCCCGAGAACTTTCGAAGTACTCGTGCCCTTCCAAGGACAAATCTCGACTCACGCTATCAGCGCTCGAAAATCAATTAAAAGTTGGAACCCAAACGACACCAAAACTATTTTGACATTGCTTGATAGAGGCGTCTTATTTTTCCACACGAATGAATCTCTCTTTACAGACACCTACCCTATCAACCGATCCAAAACAGTCTTTCTTCCTGCCATACCCGGGACTAAATCGATTGCCGATGAGCGTCGTGTGCTTTTCTCGCGAAAGCTCCCCCTGCGTAAACTCGTCCTTTACGCTGATAAATCAGGAACATATTCTGCGTAACCCACGGTCGGTAACACACTTTCCGAAACACCTATTATACGATCTCACTCTAGAGTATCTTTTTTTTTTACAAAGGATGCACTTTAATCAACCAGTAATAAAATAATGATTAATATGGACAAGCATAAAGAAACTCGATTTGTGTATATTTAAGTAGGTACATACAGACACACCTTATTACATATTTATTTTCATATGGCTGTTTGTTGAAATTGCTATATTTGTCTACGAATTAATGTACTTTGAACACGAAATTGGGGTGGTGTAAAAAAAAGTTGGTTGTCTTCGATTTCACTCCTGGAAATTAAACCCAACACCCGAAAACACAACCGCTATTTTTATATTGATAAATTAAAAAAAAAACTGTCTGCACGATACTCATTCCTACGAGCTATCCTTCGAAGCTTTTAAATTTGTCTATTTTTAGAAAGTTCAACATCAACCTTCCAAGCCGTCTTTACGAAATACATAAAAGCAGATTTTTCGAAAATTCGATAACGTTGACTGTGGAAAATTGATTGTAGATTCCGACGAAGCACTGAGCTGTGTTGTAAAGATTAATTTCGCTGGACAGCAAGCCGGCGATTTATTTTCTTTTGCGCGCCAGATTTATATTATGGACTGTGCATTTTTTTCAAGCAAAAAGGGATTCTCGTTGCGAGACGTTACGCGTCAAAGAGATAGAAGCGAAAGAAAAAATGAGAGAGCAAAAAAATTTCAATAAATATGAATTTGGAAGACGAAAAAAGCTACGAAAAAACGTGTATGTATCTTTTACAGGTCGGCCAGGCCCTTGCCATGCGATGTCGTTGCAGAGCCCCAGACTTCGACACTACAGGTCGAACAACCAAACATTCAAATATATAATACAAAATGAAGTTTTCTCATTATACGAAATACCTTTTGCTGCAACCAAAGAGACCGAGAATTTCTTTGAGACTCGTTAAGACTTAGCGCTGTTGTTCACTTACTCGATCAATCGATTAATCAATTTCTACTTCTATTTTTTACACTATATTTGCTGAACGAGAATTTCTCTTCGCTCTCTAGTTTGTCTACCCATCTCGGAGTTCTCTGCATCCACACGCTTATGGAATGACCGTCGGCTCTCGCGTGCGACTTGTTGCGAGCATAATTATCATACATCTGCGTTCTGTACTTTGACAAACGTTCGTTCATACGGTCGTCAATGTTCGTAACCACTAATCTGTACCCAAAATACAGGGATGTACCGGCAGTACGGCCAAATTATCGACTCCGAAATGACAAAAAGTAATATACAGCTGTTCGAAATATTATTTAATTTTTTGGCTTTCGTATGATCGACCAATCATTCTGAGTTCGTATTGCCTCACGCTGAACATCCGGCAGGGTATATGGACTTTTTATGACGGAACATTAAAAAATGAATCAATACGTAGCTTGATTCTTTTCAATGGCAAAATTCGATTACCGAGTCGTATGGAAAACAACTAAATTTGACAGTACCGGTACATCCTTAACCTTATTTTCTCTTCGTATTATTTGTGAATGGACATTGTTGCTCTTAATTTGAACACCCGATTTATCCTTCGATTTGTCTGCCTGTTGTCTTAGAATGGAACCGTTTCAACTGTGGCTTCGACGATTGCGTTCAATTGATGGAATTCAATGATAAAGTGGGAAAAATAGAAAAATACTAGAGATGCATTGAATTGTTTTGAAAATGGAGATTTGATTGTTAAAAGAGTATTAGCATCACCGAAAGACTCGGACAGCATGATTCTCAAATTGAACTGCCTGGTTACTCGATGGAGCATGGCGGAACGGAAATTGTTTTCCCAAGAAGTGCCTTCCTGGCACAGTGAATTTGCGAATCATGCTAATTAATCTACAGCCGAAACTACATTGTCAAACGAGTTCCACTTTAGAACACGCTCTTTTGGCGCATGGCTTGAATTCACGTAGTTTATTGACTCTTCGGATACACGCACCCATCACTCACGGTTTACATCTGCAAAATGTCTGATACGTAAAATGAATGATCGCGGGAAGCCCGTCGATCGAGGAAGGACTTCCTTAAGATTGCATTCGATAAAAATAACCCTGGTTCTGACGCGAAAAAAAAAGAATCAATGTGCAGGAACAAAGGGAAATGGAAGTTGATAACGTGTTGTTCGTTGCAGGACTATGACGGCCATATGTTTCGTTTGCAACCTGCCGATTCTAAGCCACCAGGTGGGCTTGGTATGGCAGGGTGGAAATGGATGGGACGATCTGGTGAGGGAACAAGTCGAGGAGTCTACGCTGAAGCAACGACTCGGTAATAATCGTTGGACCCCATCAGGTGCCGGAAGACTTCCCTTCTAAATTTTTTCTATACGCTTGCCTCTTTTTTTCTATCAGCTACTATCCCTCTCGAAGACGAGACATCTAGAGAGGGAGAGCCGTAGTGCTTGACGTAGAGAGAGAGAGAGAGAGAGAAAAAACCTAATCTGGCCACTCTCAATTTTCGACGCAACGATGCATGGCAGCATCCCCTTAAGAAAAAAAAATAGAAACTTGAGTGATCGGTGTTCTTTTTCAGGAACAGGGAGAAGAGACTCTTCGGCGCAGATAGACTCGATATCACCACCCAACGAGGCACAGGAGCCATCGCCGACGAATCAAGGTGGTCGAAGATCCAGCCTTGCCCAATTGAGCGACTTGATGCGAGAATGGAGCAGCGGCGGTATGTCCGGAAAGTCCGGAAGAGGGAGCAAGCTCTCGCGAAGAGAGACCTTCGCCGACATCACGAAGTCGTTGCCATGGTCGAGGCAACCGACCATGGCGAGTCTGAAGCAACGAAGGGAAAGCTCGGTCGACAGTGGCATAAGAAGCCAAGTGTCGACCAAGTCGAGAAGAGATTCCGCTATCAGCGAATTCAAGAACGATCTTGTCAAGTTCTGGACGAAACGAGACACTCCCCAGTCTCAGCAACCACCCACGGTCATCTCTTCGACACCGAGAAGAGGTATTCATATGTTCCCCAAGATATTCCCCAAGGTATTGGTGAAACTAATTTTGGGCCAAACGAACCAAAAGGGAAGCCCAACAGTCCCGAATGCAATCAAGCGCAGTTGAAGCCAAACGGGTTGATGCGAACAATTGAACATCCACTTAGCAATCGATAAATCAACAGTTGCAAACAGTACCGTTGAATCAACTTATTCGGCAGTCAAATTGTAGCTGCGCAGATCAGGTTTTAACGAATACCGACTGGAATAATTGCCATTCTAATGTTGGGGAGTTGTTGGTGCATGAACTTTTTGGCAACATCGATGTGCTCACAAGGAGAAACTGCATGATACCCGCAAACCGCAACACTCACTCGATCAAAGTGAATCAACATCCGTGACTCTATTCGCTTTGTGTTAGGCGGATCGCTTCTAGACCGGAAGAGAAAACAAGGAATGAAGTATGCTTCCATGGATGTCGCAGGATCCAGCGAGTCGAGAAATTCTCGTCGTGGATCGGGAGAGAGCGCCAAGTCCCGTAGGGACTCAGTCGTTGGTGGTCAGACGACGAATTCCGGTGAACGGAAGCATCGGTGCAGTCATCATCGACGCCGACAATCACAAGCATCGGTCGATGGCGGTGGCGCCATCACACCGACCAAGTATTACCGGAACGATCAGAGACCCAGCGCTTCGAGTACCGACAGCGCAACATCCGGTACAGCGAGGTTTGTAACCGCAGCGGTTTTTTATTCAAAGTCACTAATTACACTTATCGCGCTAACTTGCTATTTACGTCTCGACCAGGGAACAATCGGAAGCTCCGAAGAATCACGTAGACGCGAGACCGGACAACAGAGTCGACTCCAAGACGACTATGAACGAGGCGACAAAATTCTTGAGCCTTGAACCATCGATACACTCCATAAATCCTCCGACAATCGTAATGTCCTCGGTCACACCGCCAACCGTGTCACCGATCGCCGCGAATAATCTTCCGCTTCCCGGTGCCTCGACTTCCGGCAGCTCAAGTCCCGTTGGTACTCCAAATGTCAGCAATACACCGACACATCCACTACTCGCGACACGCAGAGACTCTACGACTCAGGTGATTCGAAATCGTCAAAGTTTGCCCTTTTGGAATCAGAGTTTGCTACAAAAGTAGTCGGGGAGTTACTCTTCCCTGATGCGGCATTTTGAAAAGATAACAAAGATAACGTGTTATCTTTTCAAGATATCTTGCAAAAGTGGAAAAGCTTTCGAGGACTGATATACAAGCCATTAATTAAGACGTTTTTGGGTATCATCAATTTTTGGATCACGTTATCCTTCGAGTACTGAAATACAAGCAACTAATTATAATCAATATGGCAATGGGATAAAAAGAACCTAATTCGTTCCAATTATTTCTTCCGAACTGGCTGATCATCAATATTCTTTGCCTCCACTTTTTCCAACAGTGTTACTACGGCAAGGGGAAGGAAATTTCACCGAGCAAATTGTCGAGACTGACGAGACAAGCGGCAACCATAGACGAGTCACTGCCAGCTTATGGTCGTCGAGAAAGTCAACCGACGTTGTCAGCCGATCCGGACGACGGAGGTCAGCGTCAAGGATCTCATCTCCGGAAATGATCGGAACCATTCTCGATTATTCCATTTGAGTAACAGATCGCATCGCTGTTTTCAGGTCACAAGGCGAGAAGAGATTCGTTGAGTCCAGACTCGGCATCTTATCCGAGACGACGCGATTCCAGAACGCACCTGAGTCCCGACAGAAACACCGGCGAAAAACGGGATCACAGCCCGATAAGGCAGAGACGACAGTCTCGATTGAGAAGACAATCAACTACCATAACTGGACGCGCACCGAGGTGAAAATGAACTCTACAGAGAAAAAGCTCTGAACTGTTGGTAGGGATTGCCATTTTATGCATGGATACTTTTGTTGATTCAGATCACCGGACAGCTCGACATGCTCATCCAGAGAGCCCAGCCCGTGTGCCAGAGCACCCGGGAATATTCCGCAAGCACCATCGATCAGGAGACAATCAACCACTGAAGAGATTCTTATAGCGCGTGGATTCAGAAGGCAGAGTACAACCGAGGAGATGATGAGATGTCGAAATTTTCGACGACAAAGCTCGCAAAGCGACGACACGGTTAGTTGGTTCAATACTGAAAATCCAGGATCCATTGGATCTCTAATCTCATCACTTTCCAAAATCCGGCAGGCCACGGCATTGTTGATGATGGTTGCGAATGAGATCACATTTGATGACACCGCTTTAGCTCGATGCTGGCTTGACCAATTTAATCATTTTCGAAATTGAGAGAACGGTTGAAAAAAGTATCGACGTACCATAAACATAAAGTAGCAAAACAGAGCTACCTAGATTCAAAAGTTAGAAGTAACTAGAAGTAAAAACAAGCCAAGAGGTAACGTTCAGACTCAGGAATCGGTAAGGTTTGAATCTGCATTGCCGATGGGTATACCAACCAATGATAGAACGAACCCGTTGGGAAACGAACACTACAAGAGCATCTGTAGATTGATACTACCGATGATCGGTTACTTATCCATCTACTTCATCAGGCTGATAATTCTTAGATGATGTGTGTTCCTTCTGATAAACGAATCCTTCTGATAAATCCACCTCGGCTGATTTGAATACTTCGTTAGGTATCCCGTTTACGTTTATCCTCAACTGTTCTTTTGATAGGTCCAGAGGTACAGAGGGCGAAGGGATAGCTCAGCCCAGATAACAGACGGTACATTTGCCTCAATGACGGTCGAAACATCCAGCACTTTCTTCGACAGTAGCACACAGACTGGTGAGTTCAATAAAAATAATTACTAAATTCTAGCTCTGGCTCATCACCAAACGTTTGAGCTATACTCGATCGAAACAGCCAATTCTTCATGAGGTTCTTACAATCGCTGCTTTTGAATCTCCCGGCGATGATGATTCGCCGCGCGCACGTCTTCTATCCAGATACGATACGCGTTCACACCCTCTCACACTCTGCGAGGAAAATAAACGCTATCTCGTTTTACGGCACGCGCTTGCGCGTTTAGCGCGGGGGTGGTTTATGTTGGTTAGTTCAGGATGGGAAACACGGGGGTGCACACCAGTCGATAGGTGGAACCAACAACAGACGGAACGGTTATTTAATCGCTGCCCGATACGGAGAAACATTTTGGGGGGGGGCGGGAAGGCTATGAGTGCGAGAGAGGCAAACAAAGAGGGTTGGAACGTCCGTGTCATGATTGGAAGAGTCCGAGTGTGCGTGCCTGTGTTTTTCAGTGACAAGAAGAAACGCACGAGGTGAAAAACGAATCACCTGCATTGGCATTGGAACGCTGGAGGCTCTTTCGGCGAGATTCAAAAAGCCTCCGGTGCCACTTGTGATTTTATACGTGATCGGAGAAACGCTGGAGTTGCGTTTACGAGAAGAGAATATAAAGCACGTGGCCGGAGGCGAGTCGATCGCCGAGGAAAGGGAGCGGTGGTGAAGGACGATAGAACGTAAGGGAATAAAGACACGTCGCGGAAGAGGTGGCACGAAGAGGAGCAGGGAGGTTAATCGACCGGTCGATCCGAGGACGCAAACAATTAATCAGGCCGAACGAGATTGACTGGTCCAGATTGTCGTGTAGGGACCACCGCACAGTGGCCGTCACGGTGTACGTTCGACCTGTGGTCGTGTCACTTATCTCTACTCGCAGCTTACTCCAACGGTGCTAAAGCCTTGAAAATCCAGGACTCCAATGATACAGGAGGGTCGGTCGATTCTTTGATTAATGATAGCTTTGACCAATTTTTCTCGAAACGTTGAATCAACTTATGGACCCTCGGGAACCGACTCTCGATCTTCCGTGAAGTAAGGTAAATCTGAACAATGAACGAATCGAGGATGGAGCGAATTGAAAGGAATTAACGTCACGTTCACCGCTGTCAGCTGAGTCATTGCGATTGGAACATTGATGAACACCTCGTGAAAGCCTTGTTTAGATCTCTCGTACGAAGAAACACCGCTGGAAATTCATTTTCCGAGATTAACCAATGATGAGTAAGCAGTACACGTTGAGGGGAAAAGACAACAGCCCGCATGACGGAGCTACTTTCAATGACAATCGTTTGCAAACTGTCGACGAATATCGCTAGACTCTTGAGTGGACCTACGAGTCTAATGACACTTTGATATTGCGTCGGAAAATAGCAGGTTGAGTGGTGGGCGCTCATCAACTATGGATCCGCACTTATAAACACCGTGATCCTAAAAGCGCTCCAGTTGGCTTCCGGATCCCTGAAGGCTTTGCTAGTTATCGACAAGAAGAGACAACCTCAAAAAACTGGCCTTTGCGGGCACAATGACGCGATCTAAAAAAGCAGATGCACCCTGAAGTATCGATGCTTCAAGGGCTCGTGAATTTGTGGTGGAACTTCGCTGTCACCGTTGATACATGATTTTCCTAAAAAAGATTTCCAGGCACTGGTTCAAGTGTAGTTGAGATTGAGAATAAAAGAATAGGGGACTCTCGATGAAAGGGGCTAGGCTGTGAGTTTTCCAAGCGAGGAATACGAGTCGCGAATGAGGGAACAAAAGACGCAAAAGAAGTCGATGATACCCGAAGACCCTGGTGGGTGCTAAGTGCGAAGAGGGTGTCGGCAAAAAAAATCGAAAGACCATGGCGAGGAGGGTCGAGATTTAATCCCATCAAACGACCAGGCTTGAGATCTCCGCGTGTCTACGCTCGACGCGTTCCTCCACAACTGTGGGGGCACAACCACTTGTGGAGGCGCATCTGCCAGGAAAAAAGAAAGCGAATCCAGAATCCGATGCCAAAGAACACTTCCGTCGCATAAGCGTCAAAAACATATTTCGTTTGCGAAAAATCGCTCGTAGCCAAGAAAATGTTTGGTTCTTATTGGAGGCGAAGGTTGAGAATCAAAGTTTCACTAACAAGAGACTACTCTAACGATTCACGAAAGCCACGATGTACGGATGATATTTTGAATAATCGCAACGAACGTGTCGAGCAACGAATGCTGTTCAAATGATGACCGGAAGTTTAGGGAAATGTCGATTCGTCGAATCGTTCTGCACCGGGAAGTACATCCTGCCTCAATCAACTTTCACCGAAACCCATATTTTGGATCAAACGATCATCCTGGACTCATCCAGCAACTCTTTTCCATCCATTAGGAGCCAAGCAAGGTAATAGGAATTGCATAAATGCACTAACGATATCAGTAATGGGTTTCGTTCGGTAAGCTACTGAAAATAGCTCATCCGATCGCCAACAGCGATAAAAGAGAAAATGATGCATAATGAATTAGAAGTATATACAATTTGATAACTCAGCCGACTGGTCAGTCGATGCAATTCGACAAATGGTGCTTTTTCTCTCTGTCATCCGCATGAACCGATCTGCCAACCGCAGCGCGGAAAATCTAAAACTACATTAATAAAGTACGAGTTCCAGCGTTATTGTTATTTGTCCTCCACCAAATGGACGAAGCCAGACCTCGTAAATACAAAACTTCAGCGGATTGCGAATAACCCGAGGGCAGGGTAGTTCATTTCCTGCTATATTTCCGTTCTTTTTATTCCCTTGCTTTATTTTCATTCGGAACGTTCTCTTCCCTCTGGCCTTCCATCGTTCCAAGGGCCAAATCGAGAAAGGGCGAGCGAGATGGCAACCAAAGGAGGCGGCAAATAAAAACCGACCCAACTTTTCCGAGGGTAATAATCCCATCGAGATTTCCCTCGAGGAATTATTATCCTTGATGCGTCAAGAAATGTAGGAGAGCCGAGAAGAGGAAATACATGTTAAACTGGCAATGCCGGGAAAGAGGGGGGGGGGGGGTTCACACTTGATTTTGCATCCATGCAATTTTCGATCTTTCATTTGTACCTTAATAATAATTAGCGTGTCGACATCAAATCCTCGCCTCTTGTGCGTGACGCGTACGCAACACAGTCCTCGGTCAATATCCCGGTCAAATTAAGTCTGGGTTTATCGATGTGTAAAATGCGTCTGAGCATTGCGGGCTATTCTACTGCAAGGGCTCAAGAGCCGGCGGATATGACTCTCCACTACTTGTTGAATTGCTCTCGGTGCATTACAGTCGTTCACCGTTTCCAAGCTTTTTACATAATTTGCTTAAAGTTGCCAAGTCAGCTCTATATGAAGGGTGCTAAAAATTCTACGCTATTGCTTAAAAGAGGCTATTATAGAGGTTTTCTGAAACTAATCGAGCACCATCAAGTACGACTTCAAATCGAGTAGTTATGGAACCGAAATGATTTAACGATTTACTAAAAAATTTCTGGCCTGTCACCAAAGAGAAATACATAAAATGATTTACGATGCATATTCGATTTATATTTTTCACAAAGGTGAAAGTCAGAGATCTTAAATATCTTAAGTCAGTAATTTTTATACCGACGTTATGAGAGTTAACTTGATTAGCATGACCTCTAGAATGACTCGTTTCAACAAATAGGTTAAATTTCTGGTCACCTCGTAACATCACACGTAACTAGGTTTGTCGTTGAATTTTAATTTTATAAGTCTATTTAGTTTGGCTATAAATTCAGAACTGCATTTTTCAGTGTTGAAAAAATAATTCTTTATAGGGTTGGACAGTACTTCGACAAAAATTTCCCAATTTGCGGGCAAAAGCTAGTTACCGCAAAAATTCGCTCACCGCGATATTAATCCTTCGATTATTTATATAACGCTTCTGCAAAATTGTATTTTATTTTACCACGTCGCATAAATTTTGTTTACAGCCCCCCTTCCCTCCCTAGACATGTGCAAGGATAAATTGACGATAAAAAATTTCACATAGCTCACTTTTACCTATTCATGTGATACATAAACGTCTATGTAATTCACTAATGTACTCTATCATTTCTTTAAAATATTTTTTTGTCTAAAAATCCCTGTAAGATGAAAAATAGTTCAGCAATTTACATCGGAATAATTTTCGCAATGAAACGAAGACGATCGTGACTAGGCATGGTCTAGCTTCAGCCTCGAACGCAATAAGGAACCGAAGTGGGTAGTAAAAGTGCCTGTAATCTTACCTCGTTACTCATTCTCATCTCTCTTGTCGTTATCGCCCTCAGCCCACTCCCTTTATTCTCGCACTATGCACCTACCATCCACGTTGCTTTCCTTTTCAAGTCTTTGCTATTGGCGAGTGCTGGTTTTATCATCGTGAGCGTTTTATTATTTGACCGGGTTTCCCATTAGCCCAACTACCGCCGGGAAATCTCGCGAAACTCTTTAATACCTCGTAGATGCCCCATTGATCATAAAAAAAATGATTGTGAGGTTGCGATTAAATTGCAAACAGGAATTTCCACTTTTAAATTACGAAAGTTCTCGTTTCTTCTCTATTCTCAAATCCCCCACTCTCTAACTCTTTCTGTCTCGTTCTTTTCTCATTTCACTTCGAAAAGCTCCACTGCTCTCGAGTATATCTGAGAATACTTAATGCTCTCTGTGGCTAAGAATATAGACACTTTTGTAACACACACACATATATATATATACAAATAATCAAGACGTAGAAAGTGGTCTCGTACCGAGTGTCGAGTAATGAAGTAAATGGAAACTTGGCCCGATCGATCAACGAGATAAATCATCCCGCACCCCGTTGAGTGACAGATACCCAGCGATGAGAACAGGAGGGAACGTGTGAAATTTTCGGGGAGTGTTTTCCTGCCCGCTGAGTTCGACAGAAGGCTCGACATAGCAGGGGAGCGAACGATTTTTTTTTTCAATACATTTTGAAGGACGTAAATTGTATATAACCTAGCTTTCACCCGCGATTTCATCCCGATCTCCAAACTTTTATTGAAACCCTTTCCAACCCCTTAACGGATAAGTTTTCGAAGGCCCAAATACGTCACTCTGTATTTATAGCCAATGGGCTGGGTTACAATTTCAATGGTTTCTACTTGAAACCGATGAACCTTTCATACAATATTGCACCTGAGTTTACGCCTCTGAAAGTCCATTTTCGAAAAACATTGAAAGATGTGATTTTTATTTTTCAACCGAAAGGCTAAGTATGAATTTTCATGGATTGAACTTAAAAAATGCCGGGTTACCTATATATATATATATATTAAATATTTTTTGATAAATTTTGAGATTTCGGATCGAAAACATTTTTATCGAGATACAACTTACGTCACTCGGGAGTAATGTAGCTATCCATCAGCCAAAGAATTTTTAAAATCAGGTCAGTACTTTCAGAGATTACCTCTTACAAACAAACCCAAACAAAGTGATAAACAAATTTTATCTCCTTGTAACACACACATACACACAAGTGTAAACATATATGCACACATATTAGCTGAAGGCATATCTATGAAATCATATATTTATAGAAGAAAAATGGGATAATGATTTTGTTTGGGTTATATAATATCAATTTGGGTCATATCAATCGCGATTGAATTTTAATGATGAAACGATTTTAATGAACGAATCCTTCGTATGGAAATATCCGCATATTATAATACTGATAAATGTATGAAATTTAGCGGGATGGTTCGAGAACAAGATGCAAATTGGACTGTGCTCTCTCATAAATCCTCCACACACAATTCAAAAGTTTCCGCTATGAAGACATCACTTCCAGACTTTATATCCGACTCGCTTAGAGAGTTCCTCGAGTGGTGAACAATATATAAGAAAACACGAAGTTTCGCTTCGTTCTTGTTTTCGTAGCTCGCCGCATCCTCGTCCTTTCGATTTTAAACTTTTGCAAGCGAAAAAAAGTGTTTGCGCTTGGGTATAGATTTCATCCACAAATCGCAATGGAGTTTGCCCGAACGGGCGACCCAAAATTTCGAAAAAAAACACTTTGTGATATACGAGTGAGTTCTGTTTTTCCAAAATTTCGTGTCGTCGAATTCCAACAAGGCAAAACGTTTGTTTTCCACCCCAAACTTGGTCGGAAAACAACGAAAATTCCGATTTCCAAAAAGTGATCATCCAAATTTCCCCTTACTAACATTATAGCGAAAAAAAGAAAATGACACTTAACCTTAAATACGTTTCGTAGGCTAATCGACGAGAGGCTACAAAAAAAGGAAGTAGAATATCAATTATATCGAGGAGTGTCTGTTTTAGACAACCATAGAGTTTGAGCGCATCAGAGCTTTGTTTGATCCTAATTTATGAGATTGGCAGCTGCGTACTCGAGCCGCGTATAAATAGCCTGCGATTTATTATTCAAACGTAAACTCAATTAACATTAGAATAATAACGTCTCCTATGATAGGATTTCACGATACGATATATTGCAATATAATATAATAATAAAAAATACAATAAATTATTATTATTATTATAAATGGAAATGTTTATAGAAAGTTTTGAAGTACGATTCAAACGATCAATCGATAAACCTTCCAATACTAGTCGAACAATGTTTTTCGACTGGGAAGTAAACATCGAGAAAACTGTCCTTTTTCTCGGAGGAAGAAGAGCGCTCGCGGAGTTTCCAATTTCTCTCTTTCCTCCCTCTTTGGCTCTGTGCTGACTGGCGCCTCTATAAAGTGGGGAGCACTCTCGAGACGGACCACTTGTAACTGCGGTCTTCCTCAACTTGTCAACGAGAGCTGCGAGAGGAAAGCGTCGGATAGGAGCTAATGTATAGTTGCGTCAAGAGAGCGCGAATATTCGAGAAGAATCAAGATTATCACGAAGAAAGGACCTAGGAGTTGCTCGCCTGAAGGATTTTAATTCCAATGGGACATTCGAAGAAATTAAATTGTTTCATTTCGCCAAAGGAGAACTGCTCTTTTTTCTCTTCGTCAGCTACTCCTCCCTATCACTTTTGCCATTCTTCGATCGAATTTGATGGTGTCATCGATAGCGTCATGGAAACCCAAACCGACCCAAACGAGAAAGTAGAATACTATCCAAAACGAGTATGAAAAATGAACCACTCTCCGATTCGAAAAAATGTTATTGCATTTTTGCAAGAGCCTCACTCTGGGACATTCCGGGCTAAATTATAGAGTGCAAGAATGAACATGAATTAACGACGTGGTCAGAGAGAAAAAGGAGGAGGGAGAGAGAATGCGAGATATGCCAACCTCGATGAATGTGGAATTTGTAGAATTTCAATGAATTATTCGGTGAGAAGAGACCTCTTTATTGATTCGATATATGCCCGTCTATACGTTATTTGGTCATCTCTCGGGCTCGTTCGCTCTCCTTTTCCGGAAGTTGCGATCGTTTATTAACGAACTTCAAACATTCAAGAGGACAGTGTGAAAAAAAAAGCGTTAAATTCAACATTCTCGTTCGGTGTAATGTTTAATTATTTTCAAAATAGCGAGAGAGAAAGCTATTAAGATTACGAGAGGAGCAGGGGAGGGGGCACGAGATGGTATATTCATCTCCACATGCTTCCGGTACTCTGTCGAGCGCGACTGCAATTTCTCAAGCCTAACCACTCTCCTCGGATACTGCACTACCGCCAGTCTCAAAAAGGTCCTATAAAGCTCTTTATAACATCAGAATTATATAACGTGGCGTCTCGATATGATAACCGGACGCGATTCTAAAAGGTGTTATACAAAGCCCCACGGTTTCGCGTCAAACAGTCCGGTCTAGAACTTGGAAACCAATTTTTTCAAATCCGCGTTGTGAAAATAGCTGGATTTGCATATTGGATATTTGGATATAATTTTTAATCCATATTTGACAGGTATGAGCCAAATAGACGCATAATTGGTAAAACACATTCAAGGAGTACGAAATTAGATTTTACCTATTTTATCGGGGAGTGTAAAGGAGTTTAATCGCGTTCTGAAAAATATATCAATATGTATTTATGGATATCGAAATGGGATGAAATCTAAATTTGTCTGTTTAATCTGAGTTTAAAAAAAATATCTTATTTGTATGCTCGATTTGAAACTCGCTGTACTCCGTATGATTCATTGCGCTCCGACAGTTATTTTCTGGCAGAATTTTAAAATAGACACATCAATTCTCGCGAAATTTTCCACTCTCCCTTTTTCCCCTTTTCGGCCATTTTCAAAGCGAATTTTCCGGGGAAACTAAATGTTTTATTGAGGTCAATCAATCAGCATTCTGTATCGGAATCCTATTAAAAACCTTGCGATAAAGTTTATATCACTGAAATAGAATCAACCCTACAGCGGTTTGAAATTTCACTATTTTGGTGATTCCAAAAAAGTGGCAAAAAGGCTTCGAAATATATTGTCGATTTTTAAATCCTCTAAAGGATCTGTCTAATGGGAAATTTTTCACTGTTCACGAATTCAACTGAGCTTTTGTACAAATCTTAAAATTACATAGACTAAACGTCAAAAACGTACTTACACGGAGAGTCCATTATGTTTATGCGAAATTGAGGGTTTTAAAAAAATGAATGGTACATTCGTATTCAAAAGCTAAATCGACAAAAAATTCTCGTAAAAAATAAAGTATCCATATTTCAATTTCCGCGCTGTGATCGGAGAATGTATTTTTAAAATATGATAAAAAAATAATAATTCATATTTTTCTCATTGTCTTTTTTCCTATTACCAGGATAATGTTCGCTCCACAAATGATTTACCAACTGTTCGTGCTCATTCGCGTGGCGGGTTCATTCCCTTCCAGAGTCCCCGATATCAAAAATTCCGTCACGTGCTGGAATTCCCGATCCCGAGGAGTATTAACGATTCCCCACGATTCTTGGCCGATCCTTTTTTTCTTTCTATGCATCAGCCACACCCTTGGCAATGCCGAAAGCCCGTGGCGAAGGAAAAACTTTAAGGAACGTGGCAAACAAATTTCCATCAGCCTCTTGAGGAAAGTGAGTCGTAGCGAGGATGGAAAAGCATGTCAATTTTAAGCCCCGTATCTTTAATTGAAAAATTTTACGGACATATAAAAAGGCACACGTGTGACGCAGAAATATGCGGAATTGAAATACTTTATCAACCCAACGAACCCCAAAAAACGTATGTATGTGACGGAAAAATATACGAACGCGTTTTCCTCAAAACCTTAAAATTTACTTAAAACTCGGTTCAATATTTTAGTTGTGATCGGCATTCGTTAAACATTTTTCAAAATATCGTTACTTATTAATAACAATAATAACTTATTATGGATAATAATCACTAATATTTATTCGTCATTATTTATTCGTTATTAGTTATTAACAGTAATAATAACGAATGATTCTGATAATTACTAATAATAATAAGTAATGATAAAAACAAATGTAATTTTTCCTCAAATAAATACAAATATTCTTTCCCTTAAACACGAGCACCAAAAAAAGGTTCGGTCGAGGTTCTAACCTATGTTATCAATTTTTAAAAAACCTGTTTCTTTGTTCCAGATCAACAGCTAAATCGAGTACACCATTAAGCCTTCACGAGACAGCTTTTTACTTCGTCAGTCATAATCATTTTGAAATGAAATTTTGTATAAATCTTTTTTAATGTACAAACAAATAAATGTTTACGAAATTCTTCAATAATCTTACTTATTTTTCAAAATGAATTTTCGGAAAGCATTTTGCTTTTCAGGCCGTAGGCTAACCCCTTACGGCGACTTTTGGCTCGTCGCTTGCCACATCAATGATCGTAATCTCGATATCTCTTTTTTTCCATGGCACCGACAAGAACCTTCGCCGCTCTACGATAACAACCACTATCACGAAGAGTGCCTGAAATGTAACAGCTGCGCCCTCAATCTGACGGGACCCAATCAGAAAAGGGCGAGACGGTGAGTAAATATGATACGACGAGCCGCTACTCATATACGTACCATTCAATATTGACTGCTATTCCACAAAGAAACGAGCGCAATATCACTGTTCCTTGATTGAAGCAATGCCGTTAATGATGCCTTTATGGCTCTTGGGACGAGCCCCCAATTACGCTTGTACGATAAAATCTTTGCTGCCTGCAAATATCGACGTGTTATATATCCGGCATTTCGATTTATCAACAGAATTTAATAATAAATAGTCTTTGGGAATTTTCAATCGATTATTGGCCGTTGCGAACTTTCGTGATTTGGCAATATTCTAGTACACATTCTATTGGGAATATATATATATACATATATTTATGCAGCCACGAAAAACGAGTATTTATTGCAAATAATTTTTTTTCGTTGTTATTATCAATTATGTAGACTTTATTATCTCGGGTAACGCACTGTCTCAGCTTGCGGTGAAAAGCATTCGACTATTTGCAGGGGGCCAGGATCGGTATTAGTAGACCGGAAGAACATCATTGGTCAATTTATATATTTATTCATATCCATTTATATATTTATTTATATCAATTTATAAGTCTATTAATTTTTATTCGATAAATAAATTTCTAGCAGTGTTTTTAGTATTTTTATTATTTTCTTGTTATCGTTATTAATATTGTCAATCTGAAGCATTAAACGACTCATGGCCAACGTCAGAGATCCAAAGCCAAGCGAAAGAAGACGCCGCGTGAACGTGACACACTCGATCCTACTGTACGGGGCCTAAATCTCGGCAGACATCCTTACGATCGAGAAAGATGGAAAACGAATTGTGGCAGTGCATCTGACCGCAATTTTATTCGCGATGTGGGGGGGGGGGGGGGGGGGGGGGGGGGGAACGGACGAGTGTCGCAGCGAGGAAGACGGCGCTAATGAAAATAGACTTAAGGCGGAAGAAAAAAGCGCGCACTGTGCAACAGTCGCAGGTGAAACGGGACAGTGACGGAAGATCGCAACGAACCGCGAGACTGATTGAGCGCCTAGCCCCATGGACAAACCGCGAACACGGCGGAGTTAATTACTAGCTAACGCAATTTCTCACAGACGGGAACGTCTATCTCCATAAAATGGGAAAGGTTGCCCATATTGTCTGACGTAAACAAGGACGACATCTTTCACACTTTCCTCCACTGCACCACAAATAAAACTATAAACAACGCCCTTAACGAATCTTGTGTAATAATGATAAATGCTATATTGCTTTCGAAATTTGTGATACTCGTAAATGATTTATTAAAAACTGGCGGATTTTAGGAAAAAAGGTGGATTAAAAAATCAGCAAAAATTTCGTCTCTAACAAAAAATCTCGGGTTTGTTGTTTTTAGTTGTTCACTTCACGTTTACTCTCGTATTGATTTATTACAAATCTACGTGTATGGGAGATCCCATTGTTTTTAATATTCGACGTAATTATAACCTAGTTGTATTGAATTTTATTTTATAACGAAGTCTAACCAATTTAAATGTGATCTATTTTCCAGGCACACATTCAATTATGAATACCCACGTGAAATAAATGTTTGCCTATTCGTGTAAATAAAATAAGAGCTCGATCGGAGAACGGATAAATTCGCAGCAATCACGCTAATGCGAGAATCGTATCTCAATTACCGTTCCGTATCCCACGCTTCACCAATTCCTCGAATCGACAAATTCTACTCTAATTACGGATGAATAGAAAAATCAATGTCCAGCGCAAGAGAAAAAAAGTGTACGTTTGTTTGCCCGAAACAGATTCAAAAATCAGATACTTTGCGATCTGCACTTCGCGGACGTGGCGCTGATGGAGTGCTCGGACTTCATGCAGCAGTTGCGCAGCTTCAAGCCACAAAGTTTAGGCTGCGCAGTTGCGAGGAGAAAGTCCTCGACGACCCTCATATTTCCGCTTCCGCCCCAGGCGTGCTCAGGTAAATTCAAACAAAGGAAATTTACTTTTAATTAGCAAGTTCATTCGTGCATTTAAATTATACGAGAATGTCTCATCAATCGGGAATTCGTTTATCATTCCGACGATAATACATTCCAAACGAAGCAACTGTTTCGACAGTATTACCGATATATGCCTGGTTGGGTCTATTTGGGTTTCCCACGCGAAATCTAGAAACTTACTAAAATTCAGCGAAAAACAAGCTGCAAATCCACGTAAACCCAAACAAACGAAAAAATTTAATTTCGGCTGAAAGAGCGATTCGACGCCACGAGGAAAAGTTGAATGAAAGAGAAAAAAAGGTAAATCAAAAGAGTGAAATGGAAGGAGGATGCGGTTGAACGAGGTGTGACGAAAGCCACGGAGCTTCGAGCACACTGGCGCTAAGGGTGGAAAAAAGCCACAGGTGGTTGCTAAGAGAATTTTCCTCCGCAAGTTCGGGCTTGATTCTTGAGAACTGTGGAGCAGGCCCAAGGTCGGAAAATAAAAGATGCTCGGTCAATATTCGTTTTCCCCAATACCCTACAGAAAAGAGTGAAGGAGAGGGGGAAAAAAGTATTCGTACACGTTACTCTTTTGAAAATGATTCTTCAAAAAAGTACTTTTTTTTGCCTCGCATTGTTTTTGTTCACCATTACAAATTCACATTATTGAAATTTTTGATAAACTACATTTTCATTTCGTCTCTTTTTTTTAATTCCTGATTGCCTAAAATGGAACTCGTACTCTTACATTTACGGATCACCGCCGTATCCATCTTTTTTTTTTAACATAATTATCGCTAATAATATAATAATCTGATCGTAATAATGGAACCTACAAATTGATAATTTTTTTGTCGGTCAATACGGTTGGATAAAACCTCAATTAAGGTACACGTCACCAACGCCAAATTTGACTTAATGCATTATTGAAAATGGAGAATTAACACTGAGTATTAATTTATTATTAAATTATATATTTGAAAGGTGAAACATGTATGATACGATTTAGGCATGGAAATCTACGATTCTCTCATTTTGGGCCGAACTTTTTTCCCGAGGGTTAATCCAGTAATACCTTGAGCTATATTATTCCGTATTTTCCGAGGGCACGTGGATCTGTGGAGAGCCCGTATCGACATAGACGACCCGTCGTATTATTCCGCCTATCCGGTGCCCAAACTTTGATTCGAGCATCTAGAATCAAAGTCTCAGCATTATCGACTTTCCGCTCATTGGTTGATGCGCCAACCGACTAAGCAGCCACCGTTCCATCAGCCACGTGGAACGCTGTTTATTGACATTTGGAGCCTTTAATCTCGCCAATTTTCGCCCCCGGGGCGAAAGATTTCCCGTTCGCAGTCATTTATTAAAACTCGAGAGGAAAGGAAGAAAAAGAAAGCCGAGAAGAGGAAAAAGAAAATGCTACGAAACTGGACGGAGAAGAGTTTGCCTCGACTTGATGAAATCGCCTCGTGTTGTGGCCGGTTCACTCTAAGTTCGAATACCGAGCTCTGAAACTAAACAGCTTGGTGTTCTACCTTACAGTGACTCGACCGCGACCAGTTCGACAGTTCGGGGTCTCCCTTCCATTGTTACATCGACAACGACCGCATCGAGCTGGGAACGCGAGGGAGAGAAACCAGCAGTAAAAGTAGCCTGGTGAAAGAATTTGACAATTACGCTAAAAGCTCGACGAACTCGAAGAGAGAAGCCTCGATGAGCCAATACGTTCGAAATCCTTCGGGACCGGGATGTATCAGGAAGGATGGAAACGGAGAGTGGGGAAGCAGAGAGGGAATTAGAGGGTGAGAGGAAAACAGCTGGAGAGAAAGAGGTCTACGGGAAGTGGGAAAAGCAAGAGGGTGGTGAACGAGAGAGAACGACAAATAAAAAAAAAAGGACCATTATCGAAGATACGTGCTTGAGTGGATGAGAAGAGTGTCGGGACAAGATTCGTGACGACCGGATCGACCAAAAATTTTTCACGTTTCTTTCCTTCTTGTCCTATGTTCATCCAGATATTTTCACGAATTCCTACATCCTTTTTTTCCCCTCTTATATATATTGCCTGTAACCTTCCCAATTTTTAGTACGTATGTGGACGATTTTAGTCAACGTGTGAGCAGGGAGGTCATAAAAGTAACGAAAATCATATTTCTTTGAAATTGTCTTTGACAGATGAATTTTGCCAAGAGTTCCCGCACAATTTGGTGCCGATACCGGGTTACTGGATCGAGTGTTCCCGCCAGCAGATAACCTCCGATACTATTTGGGACGAGAGCGAAAGCGATCGGGAAGTCACGGATCCCGAGCAAGCAGACGAAATTCAAGAGTTCCAAATGATGAAGCAACGAAACGATTTTTGCCTGTTCGAGGAGAACGAAGTGGAGACTGATGACATACCACGGAAAAAGACCGCGATCGAAGAACAGTGGGAAAAGAATCTAGGCTTCGAGCTCACATCGGTAGATCAAGAAACTTACGAAAAGTATTTTTATGGTACTGAACACTGGAATTATTTCACGACCGATGAGGATCTCGGCCCGGTAATATTGAGCATCAAGCAACAGCCGATCAACGGAAGAGATCAGTTCAGAATACTCGTCAGAGCCATCAGTTACACGGTCCACGGACTAATACCGGCAAGCTGTGTGTTTGCCGATCGGTAATTTATATTCGAATTCATTTTTATTCGTCACTCAGCCGATTAAAGCTAATGATTCATTGATTCACGAAGCGGCCATTCCGGTCTAACTTGCTTGAAAACTGCTAATGTTTATGATTTTCTTTCAATTAAATTCGATACGTCGTTGAAGCTCGTTTTTCCAATTCTCCGGTAATTGAACTCTTAAGGATCTTGACTTTTTAGTCGATGTCTACAAGTATTCGGGCGACGATTTCCGTCACCTTCATGTTTTTCTATCTCGTATATCGCAATAATTTCCTCACGCTCGTTACTATTTCGGATCGTTTCCAGCTACGACCGCGAAGACGTTGTTCGGAGTCTGGGCAAAGAGGTCAATATAAATCCACCGTTGATACTCGGGCAATTGCCCGATACCCCCGAGGAATTGTTGAAACTCGATCAAGTCTTCATAAAATCCGAGCTCAAAGTGGGCGTGATATACGTCCAGGAGGGACAATACACCGAGGAAGAGATACTCGACAACAACGAAGCAACGCCATTGTTCGAGGAGTTTTTACAGCTACTGGGTGACAAAGTCAGGCTCAAGGGTTTCGACAAGTACAAAGGAGGCCTCGATACGGTCCACGATCTCACCGGGCTCTACTCGGTCTACACCAATTGGCGGGGGATTGAAATTATGTTTCACGTATCCACGCTTTTGCCTTATGAGAAACACGACTCCCAAAAAGTAAGTTTTGGTACTAAGTCAGTTATAAGATAATTAGGGGATCAAACTGCCGTTCTTTCCTCTGGCAAATCTTTACTTCAGCGTCATTACAATTATGCTCCTTTTACCCTTTTACAGTATATTTCGACCGGTCGTCACACAGGTTTTACATTGGCACACACCATTCACTATCGTTACTTTTTCTTTTTTTTATATATATTTATAGTTTAGTTTGGTTTCGAGACTCAACTTAAAGTGATTCTCGTTACGATGGCTCTTTCCTCTGCTCTGGGGCTCGCTGATTCGATCGGTGGGCGATGGCTCCGTTCGGGATGACTTCCCTGATCGTTTAGATCTCGGCTGGGCCAGAAAGGGCGACTGGGTTTTTAGTGTTTGTTCGGTTGTTCCCCCGTAGCCGACTGTACCGCTGGATGTCCCCAGAGCGAAAGGGGCCGATCTCATTTCGGGAGAATCGAACTCATCGATTTTCCCTCTCCTCATCCATCGCCCCTACCACCTCCCAGAAGCGATCTCTTTTCGTTTCTACTCTTCCGAGCGACTCGAAGGATGTTGCTTACAAAGTTGGTAACCCAAAGAAACCCAAAGAAAAAATCAATGCTGCCAACTGCATGGAAGTTTGAGTCGGCAAACGGTAGTGCTCCTGATCAGATTGTAGAGTTTTCCAGAGCTGAAAAAGCCAAAAGGGCAAGGCCCTTGAAAGCCCTCAGAGGCGTTAGGAAATACTTTCAAGTCCTTGAAAAGAGAATTATCGGTATCCTAGAAAAATGAGGAGAATCGATTGGTCGATGAATCATCGAAGCTGCGATTGCTCGATCAATAGTGCACCCGTCGTGTTTTCCAGTTGCAGAGAAAGCGACACATCGGCAACGACATTGTCTGCGTCGTGTTTCTCGAGGCGGACAACACTTGCTTCAATCCCGCCTGCATAAAGTCACATTTTCTCCACACCTTCATAATCGTACGCGTTAGTCCGAAGATAAAGAGAAAAATGACGAGATACGAAATTTCGGTGGTGACGAGGGACGAGGTCGGGGCTTACAAGCCTTACCTTTGGGAGCAAAGTGTTTTCGAGAAAGGTACGAAAAAGTCCATTCGAAGATGTTTCCGAAATATTTCAATTTATACGATGGTTTATTTTTTACTCCTCGATAAGTCCGAGATTAGTTTTGTTCTTTCATTTCGCGTTTTGTTTCGAAGGACCCATGTTTCGCGAATGGATGTTGACGAAAATCGTAAACGGGGAACGCGCGAGTTATTCGGCACCGAAATTCGCGAGGATGCAGGAACGAACGAGGAGTCAAATGTTCGAAGATATCGTTGCAAATTTAACCAATCACGCGGAGACTGGACAAATTCCCAAACCCTACAGGTACACACGAGCGATGAAAAAAAAAAGTTTTTTTTTTATTTTTCGACGTATAAATTTTAGTACTTTTATTATCGTCTTTTTTAATAATGCATTCATTATTACGCTCCTTGCTATTTACACCTTATTCAACTTAATGGTTCATTATTTATTGAATTTTTAAAAATGAATGTATTATTGATTATTATTATTATTGGTGTCATTATTGTTATTATTATATTACTACCACCGTCTCTTTTATTGGAAAAAGTTCCCGTTGCAATCAGATGGCTCGTTTCTTCGAAAAACAATATCACCTCGTTCCTATAAAATACGATCGTTGTGACTTTTCCGATAGCAGTAATTAATTCTCTGCTTTCTGTATTTTTCATTTTTTTTTTTTTCGTTCCTGATATTTCACTCCGGAAAAGACGAGGATCGTGGAGGCCTATTGGACACATGAGGCCATCCTCACCTCTCCTCGATTCCGTGCGAGATCAGTTCGAGGATTACGACCAACTCGCGAAAGATTTTACCCGGGTATTTCTCAACAATCCGGCCAATATCGAGCTGCACGCGAGCCTTTTCGACGTTTCGTTTTTGGTGCCGGGACAGCAGAAGAAAAAAGTTCGATTTATCGGCGTTCGAGCCATACTGGGAGTTAGAAGCAGGTAAATCATACAATTGTTACTGTTAATTTAAATTAATTAAATAAAATTGTAATTAATTAAATATAATAATTAATTTTTTAAATTAATATAATAATAATACCATGAAAATTGATTTACACCGTTGATTATTTCAGGGTATTTCAGGAAATGCTGTACGGTATACAGACGGGTTTCGGCAGTCCCCAGGTACCGGTGGCAGATTTGCTGGCCAGGCCGGTTCCAACCTTGCTCAGCCCTCAAAAACCAAAAAGTTCGAACTTCCTGCAAGTTCCGGATATCGAGAGTCCCAGGTACGTAATCTATATTCGTACGTTTTTTTCGTTCGTCTGTTTCTAATCGTACGCGTATACAGAGCTTCGAGAGCATTAATATGAAAATCGAAGTTTATGGAGTTCGTAATTGTGATGCAGGAATATATATACACAGTCATGCTCAAAATTATTCGACACCCTGTAATTTTTCTATGCGGACAAAAAATCGAATATCTCAAAGTCCAGCATGCGGTTTTGCACAGTCCAGAAATCGTGGAAAGCTCAGCTTTTTCAAAATTGCGTACCAGCTATTAAAAAATCGCAAAAATAAAAATAAAAAAGTAAAATGAAGCTGGCTTTGTCCTCTTCAAAACGCCATTTGATAAATTGATTCACAATTTTTTTTGCCGGGATGTTCTATTTTTTGTCTAAATAGAAAAATTACAGGGTGTCCCACCTAAGAATGTCATCCGTGAGATGGGTTGTTCGGCTTGAAATTCTAAGTCGATTGATACAGGCATCTATGGTTCCCGGATCAACCCCTTAGTTGTTTTTAATTTTTCACAATTTTGTCACAATTTAATTCGCACTGAACTCTCCATTTCTTGGAAAAAATTTTGAAAAAATATTCCAGAAAGGTTTTTCGCATTTTCCCAGCCTAATTTTGCACTTTCGACAAAAACTCGGGCATATTCGTAATCAGCGGACAATTTCCGATGAAATAGACCCTTTTAAGAGTTTAAAGATGGAAAAAAATATTTTTCGACTTTCCCGGCCACTTTTTCGGAATCTCAAAAATCACGAAATTTCAAAAGGTCGTAGGGTGAGCTTCTCATTAGCTATGGACATTCATTTGGTGGGTTTGGATAAGCTTTTTGCCTGACTTAAATAATGGCGTTGGATTCGTATCGATATCTCGTATAGTTTTCCCGGAAAGTCCACTTGAAAAATCGGAAAAAAAGAGGCAAAGG
>JAPYZJ010000930.1:0-47790 GCA_030522765.1 Ophioninae sp. B BG-2022a
TTACTTTGACAATTTTACTTTGACAATTTTACTTTGACAATTTTACTTTGACAATTTTACTTTGACAATTTTACTTTGACAATTTTACTTTGACAATTTGTCTTGGATAATTTCATTTCGACTTTGACTTTGACAATTTTTCTGACTTTGTTGCAGAATATACCTCCAGATCTCTCGCAATGCGTTTTCGTGATAGAGCAGGCTCTGTCCGTGAGAGCTTTGCAGGAGTTGGTTACGGCGGCTGGCTC
The DNA here is from genome assembly GCA_030522765.1 of Ophioninae sp. B BG-2022a. Classification (NCBI taxonomy): domain Eukaryota; kingdom Metazoa; phylum Arthropoda; class Insecta; order Hymenoptera; family Ichneumonidae; species Ophioninae sp. B BG-2022a. The sequence continues at coordinate 249 of JAPYZJ010000930.1, forward strand.
AGAGACGGTAATGTTGTACAGGAAATTATTGCATAATAATAAGAATAAAAATAATTATTATTATAATATTGAATTGAATAATAATTTTCGACGTAAATCGTAAATTACGTTATGAATGAAATCATCGATGAAACTTATCAGGCTGTAGATCTACTTGCATGGGTACAATAGATTTCGATGTGTGCCAGGCGGAGAGAAAGCGGATTTTGGGACGGTAGATATGAAACGTTTGTTCTAGAGCGTGTATAGGAGTCGGCCATAAAACCTTGTTTTTTTCCTATTGTTGTCGAAATGAACGTTTAACGTGATTAAAATTACTCGTACCGGACCGAATCAGTGCCGGATCAGCCAGGAGTAACAACAAACGCTGCAAGTCCTGCGTCTGTGGGGGACACATAAGTCAAATAAAAATCAGATTTAAATATACCTTTTCAAATATTGCGCATTTTAAACACATGAAAGCAAAACATCATGTGACTAGTGTATTTAGAATATTCCGGCAGTTCAGATCTCTTATGGCAAGAAAAACGTTGAAAAGCACATGTTGCCAGTGCTTACTAAGACGATGTGGAAGAAATCTTCAGTAACGTATTTGCACAGTTTCCCAACTACTGCGGACAACAAATTTCCAAAATTACAACAAGTTTTTCCAAAATTGCAACAAAAATCGTAGCTTTATACACTCACAATAGAAAGTATGTCAAAGTCGTTTCTCCCAACTGTCGAAATGTTCTCAAACGTTTACTTGTCTTTAATGATTACTAACTGCAGCGCAGAATGTTCTTTTCCAAAATTTGATTTGTTTAAATAATCTTACCTCGATGAAAGTTGAAAGCTATTTACTTTAAGCATTCGATTTGACAAAAGTTATTCTCCTAATTTCCTCACGTCAAATCGAGAATAGTTTGTTTGTAAAAGTAGCTTTTTATTAATTTTTTTATCGTAATAATTCACGATAAAAAAATAAATAAAAACCCAGAGTATCGTGATAATATAATATTTGCCACAAGCTAGCATAATCCGGCACTGACACCAGTCTCCCCCCGAATGACCCCGGTTCTCTCCAGCACATACGGTTGATGCACTTAGAAACTACAATGGCTAATTCGGCATAATTTTTTGAGGGGAAGCGATTTTGTAAAAATTCGACAACGAAAAGAGGGATGGCCTCTTCTAAATGCATCGTCGTTTTTCCTTTATTAAGAACGTTGCATGCGTCATTCTCGTAAAATATTATAAGTCGACAGGACGTACAAGAATGCGATGCACAACCCTTGAATTTGTGCCCTTTAGCATCCCTCTGTTCTCGTCTCTACGTTCCAAAATAAATCTTCTTTTTTTTAGATCAGAAAAACCCTCCCTCACGACCACACACTCGTTTATAACAATTTTAATATTATCGTCCGTATTGACAATACCCATTATCCGCCATTGATGCATTTTCAATTTTCTGTTCTTTTTTGTTTCATTTCCAGGAACAAGCAACCCTAGTAAGTACCTGTGTTTTTGCACGAGTTTCTTAATTTATTAATTCTTCCTGCTTCACGATTGATTATTGTAATCCGAATATCACAACCTCGCTTATTCTCCGAGACCCTTATACATACGTTATATTTTCGAAAGAAGATACAACATTAAGGGGGAGCCGCACCCCCGACAAAACTCCGACTCAGCCTCGGAATCCTCCGGAAAGCCCTGAAGGGCTTCGTGTATATGTACGTAAAGTACCTGGCCCACGTAAGGCCCACCTGATTTGTTTTTGAGTACAAAAAAGAACTATGAAGTTGAAATAAAACAAAAATGGTTATTTAATCATTCATTCAATAATCAACGTATTAATAATAATTTTGGTTCAGAAAACAATGTTCACTATTAACTATTATCATTTTGTAAAAAAGAGTCTTCTGTACAACTTCGTACAACAAAAAATAAAAAACATATATAATCTTCAATTATAAACTTAAATTTTTATAACAACATGTATAGTACTGATAAACCACTACATATAATTAGAATAAAGATTCACTACGTAATATTGAAAACATTTTTTGTTTTCGAAAGTTTTTGTATGTTATTTTTTAGTTAAATTTGGTGAAACTCCGAAGATCCGTTTAGGAAATCCGTGGGAAAGCTATAAACCTGATCGCCGGCTGAGGGGGGAGGGTGTGCGGCTTCCTCTTGAAGTTTAGGTTATGAAAATATTTTTTATCGGCTGATACATTTTAAAGCACAGGAAATCCGATTATAATAAATAAATTCATATTAGGGGTGGTTTATCTCCCTAAGTTTGCCGTTAGGCAAAATCATATAAAGATGTCAATTTTATTTTACCCCCGTTCTAAAATTATACTTGTTTCCCTTGATTTATTTTATTTTCATTACGTCATCCCTTAATTAATTTTATTTCCATTACTTATATGGTGGATTTTTCATGGTGTTGTTTTTGAAAAATTTAATTTTCGATTAAATCAGTTAGGTGGACTATTTGGAGGGGGGTTATTTAGCTCCTGAAAACTGAGTACCATAATTAGCTCCTTAAAACCCAAATTTTTATCAAATCAAACGCGGCCACTGAAGAGATGTTCCTTATTCGTCATCTGTTATCGTGTGGCCAAGTTGCTTTGAACGCACATTTCATGATTCATTATACGATTTCTAGTGATTGCGACGATCTGAAATCCGATAAAATATCCGATAAAACATTTTGGTTTATTTGTACATAAAAGGATCTTCATAATTACGATAATAATTATCATTCTTATATAATTTATGTGAGACTTGCAATAATTTCGTGTAATGAATCATTGATAGAATTTATTACGCTTTTAGCTCTAACCACAAAAATGGTTATTAAAAATAACTTTGTAATCGACGTATGTAAAAAATTCCAAATACCGCTTATTGTTAACGAATTAATTATTCGTCATTATGGCCTTCTCTTATCAGTACAGACTAATTGAATCGCAATTTATCATCGTAAGTTTTATAAGCGAACAAATAATATGTTTGCTATCAATGAATTTGTAAGTTCGCAATATCAACATCTTCGTGATAATTTGCCTACATGAGTAAACATGTTCGTATAATATTTTCTTCGTACGGTCTCTTTATTTATTCTATTTTTGTAATTTTTATGGGTTATTATGCACGGTGTAAAGAATTTTTTGCCTCTGGTATGATAAGCATACCTGCCATTCATTATCAAGAATAATGTCCATTTTAGGGCAAAGGGACGGGTTCCGGACACAGAACATTACTTTATGGTAACGCCATCCTTCTTAGGCATCTCAACAGCGACATGGTAATTGCAAACCCAGGTTTAATATAATCTATATTATATTAAAGGAAACCCAAACAAAAACCATTATTTTTTTAGTACCTCGCATGCTTATCGACAAGTTCTTCAAACGATAAGTTGGCATTCGACGTAGGTCTTCAACAACAGTCTATAGGTAAATGGATTTCAATTTTTTTTAACAATTTTGGCCAAAGTAGCATTTTGAATTTTGAACGACGTACCGTTAATTATTTGAAATATATTATTTAATCAATTTCACTAAAAATTGTTTTTTTTTCTTCAATGAATATTCAATTTAGTGATTTTTTGGATTTACGTCAACCTGTAGGAGTAATCGAGTTGCAATGATTGAATTTTTAATTACTGTTAATAATAAAAAAATTAATGGTGTATGAAGATTAATCGTCATTATGAAAGTTACATTATTAAACCACCAAGTACGTGATTGATTAATTGGATTTTCTGTTACCGTACTTATTATTGTAACTAGTGTTATTAGCTAATAAATAATTAATCATGAGTAATTGCTTAAATTATAATTCACTGATAATAATGATTAAATTCGTAATCGTTAGTCACTTAATTTAATTTCCAAATGTAATCGGGTAGTGAGTCAATAAATATTTCCTTTTGAACGTGTTCAGGTGAAGCATGCTGGTGGACGGTACATCCAGCATCGAAACAACGATCGGAGGGTGAAAAAGTTCGAGTCGGTGACGACCTCATCTTAGTGTCGGTCGCTACTGAGAGATATTTGGTAAATTTCTATTGCATATTTATCGAGCAAGCTTATGGAAGCTGCGAAATATATTTACGGATTTATGGAAAAACCAACAATATTGATAAATTGTAAAAAAAAGGGTATAATATTACTCAAAACAAATCGTTCCATTTTTACTATCGATTTACCACCGTTTACAAAGATATCAATAAAAATAGCAATAAATGTAATTAATAAAATGGTTATATTTTCTTTATCCATTATTGTATTTTTCTATCAATTTCATGGAATATGATTATAAAAAAAATAAATAAAAATAGCAATAAATGTAATTAATGAAATGATTATATTTTGTTAATCCATTATTGTATTTTTCTATCGATTTCATGGAATATGACTATAAAAATTATCAATAAAAATAGCAAAGAATGTGATTAATAAAATAATTATATTTTTTTATCCATTATTATATTTTTCTATAAATTTCATGGAATATAATTATAAAAAATGTTTATTCTCTGTGATACAGCACACGACAAAGGAGAACGATTTGTCAGTGGTGAATGCCTCGTTTCACGTAACACATTGGTCCGTGCAACCGTATGGAACGGGAATTAGTCGAATGAAATACGTCGGTTACGTTTTCGGCGGTGATGTGTTAAGATTTTTTCACGGGGGTGATGAGTGTCTAACAATACCACCCTCGTGGAATACGTCGCCGGAACAGAAGTGAGTTAATTCAATGGCGACATTTCATTTATTAATACAAAATTGTTTAACAGGGTAGGAATATTACTCGATCATTGGATCATTCTGTCATCGTATCACTCCATGGTTCCATAATTCCATCCTAAATTGAAATCTTTCCTCATCATTTCTTACCCGTACTTCATAAATCTAATCCAACTTTCGTTGCATCCACACAATGTCATTATTATTAATACAGCATAATTAAGATTAAATTTTTAATTGCCTATATGTAAATCAATCGAATCTCAACATGATGTTTGATCAAGCAACACAAATAATAAATAATATAAAACGAAGGATAAACGTTTAATTAAGATTTTATCGAATTAAAACAATTACTCAATTTAATTACAAATTATATTCAGAATTAGAGTATAAAATTGGAAAGTTTATTAATTCAGTTCGAATATTTTATTACATTGAGATTCAATTAATGAAAAGTGAGTTTGAAAAATGAACAAAGAGCAAATATAAAATGGGTCAAAAATAATAAATACGTTTACATTTTGATTAATCAAATTTCGATGTACAGTTATATTAATATTCGATTAATTCAGGTATCATTAAATTTATTAAACATAAATTAATATAAAATTCTATTTATAGTTGAATCATACAATTTTAATTGCATTAATTTTCCACCAAGAAGATAAAGCTCTCGGGATTGATCGAATATGAATTACAGCATGGTCGTATACGAGGGAGGAAGCGTTATGAGTCAGGCAAGATCTCTCTGGCGGCTTGAACTCGCCAGGACGAAGTGGGCAGGAGGTTTCATAAATTGGCTTCATCCAATGAGAATACGACACCTAACAACAGGACGCTATCTCGGGGTGAAGGACAATAACGAACTCCACCTGGTCGACAGGTACGTTTTTTCCGTACGGTTACGAACCCAATCAAATTACCTTTGATTTTTCGTATATCCACGAGGACGGTTCACTGCTCGCATTATTTTTTTGCTGCAATCATTTTTTTCATGAAAAATAAAATGAAAAATAAAAATTGGGCAGAAACGAAGCAACGACCGAGATCTCGACCTTCTGGCTTCGCCAGGAGAAGAACGATCAAAAAACAGCTCAGAAAAACGATCAAAAAATTGAGGACAAGGATCTTGAAGTGATCGGAAAACCGATAATCAAATATGGCGACTCAACCGTCATAATGCAACATTGCGCAACGTGCCTCTGGGTTTCCTACAAGGTCATCATATTTTTCCATCTTTTTCATACCAAATAAACCCAAACACAAATATCTCGAGGAAACAACAAAAGATTTATTTAAAAAATTGTTATTTAACTAACAGTCGTACGAAACGAAGAAAAAGGGAGTTGGTAAAGTTGAGGAGAAACAGGCGGTTCTCCATGAGGAAGGAAAAATGGACGACGGTCTTGATTTTTCGCGCTCGCAAGAGGAAGAATCTCGAACGGCTAGAGTCATCAGGAAATGTAGTAGTTTGTTCACTCAATTCATTACGTAGGTATCGTCGTATGTTATCGCTATTTAACGCGATATGTCGCCAATGAACACAAAAAAACATTCTCGATGAATGGCATTAACGCATTTCCTTTTAGAGGCCTAGAAACACTGCAGGTTGACAGGAGAGCCTCGATGTTCTTTCAAAATGTCAATCTCAATGAGATGGTCATGTGTCTCGAGGATTTGATCAACTATTTTGCACAACCGAAAGACGATATAGGTAAATTTTTATTTCCTTGTTCATACTATTTCTATCTGTAAGGTACCTGACCCATGTAAAGCCCACCTTATTTGTTTTTAAATACAAAAAACAAACTATGAAGATCGAAATAAAACAAAAATGTTTATTCCATCATTTATTCAATAATCAACGTATTAATAATAATTTTGGTTCAGAAAACGATGTTCACTATTAACTATAAGCCTTTTTAAAAAAAGCGTCTTCTGGGCCTTATTTAGACCACTGTTTCTAATAAGGCCATACCCGTTGTAACTTCGGACAACAAAAAATTAAAAAAATATATAAACTTCAATTTTAAACTTCAATTTTGATAACAATATGTATAGTGCTGATAAACCACTACATATAATTAAAATAAAGATTTACTACGTAATATTGGAAACACTTTTTGTTTTCGAAAGTTTTTGTACGCCGAAATTTAAGAAACGCCCACGTGCGATCGTACGCGCTGCCTTCTATCGACTACAAATTTGTTTGGGTTCGCTTAATCCATTTGACTTTGTAGTTTTGAATATTTAAAACGTGGACTTTATTAGACACTGGGCCTTACATGGGTCAAAACATAGTTTTGAAAAAAATGCGTTCAAAGTTTGACTTGTAATTCGATCGTCGTAATCACAAGTTTACCTTCAATCTGCTATTCCTGTACTATACATTTTATCTATCTCTTCCATTTGCGATGCCTCAAGCAACGATTTTTCACAATTTTCACACAAGTATAACCCCTTAAATATCATGCAACGAAAACTTCCAGAGACATATTCTTTAAAGATAATAAAAAAAAAAACATTATCTTGTCATCATGGCTTGCAAACCGAGACCAAAAGAATTTATTTATTCAGAGGCGAATTCGATCCTCGTTATATCCGTCTTGTTTCGTGCGTGACTAACTACCCTGCCATTGTTTACCTAAACTATGAACGTGAATATCTCGATCGATTGTTCTTGCACGACATTACAAAAAAAAAACACAAGTTTTGCCTGCGATGACACACGCCATAATTTCATAAAAGGCACTTTAATATACAGGGTGACCGATAATTGGAGCTGTTTCTTGAAAGAGGTCATTCTAAAAGCCATTTAACTAAAATTCAGCTTCATCAACGTACTTCTCACAAAAACAAATAATAAAAAAGATATTCAACTCTGAATATTTAATTCATAGTTTTTCTCAAGTTTGCGGAATGATAATATTTAAAAAAAGATGCATGCTTGAAATTCGTACAATCTCGGAAATAAAAAATTTGCTATTTAAAATTTTTTATTTCTTTGCTTGTGTGAATATCCGGAATTAGTATTTATTTTTATTTACTAATTTATTTGTCAGTTTTCAGACAATTATTAATTTAATATTCAGAGTGGATTTTTTTATTCTTCAATTATTTGTTTTTAGCGACGAACCTAGAAAGTTATCAAAATCGATAAACTATCATAACTCAGTAATTACTCGATATTTATCCCTAGTTGATGGCTATTAATTTGATTCGAATGACCTCTAAAGTAAGCGCTCTCAAGAAATAAATCGAATTTGTCATTGTAAATTTATCACCCTGTAAATTAATCGCCCATGTTATTATTTTCTTATTTCTTATATTTATCTAAGCAGTTAAAATTAATAAGCTTGAAAGTGCCAAATTTGATTTCCGATTGGATCTTCATCCCTTTTAGAACACGAGGAAAAGCAGAACAAGCTCCGAGCCCTGCGAAATCGTCAGGATCTGTTTCAAGAAGAGGGAATATTGAATTTGATACTCGAGGCGATCGACAAAATAAATGTGATAACATCGCAGGGATTTCTGGTGGCGTTATCGGGTGATGAGAGCGGTCAGGCATGGGATCAAATATCCGGTTATCTCTATCAACTTTTGGCAGCGATTATCCAAGGAAATCATACAAATTGTGCCCAATTTGCAAACAGCAATCGGCTGAATTGGCTTTTCAGCAGGTTAGGATCGCAGGCCTCGAGCGAAGGCACAGGAATGTTGGACGTTCTTCATTGCGTCCTAATCGACTCCCCGGAAGCTCTGAACATGATGAGGGTAACAAGAAACGATCAAACGTACAATCGATTGAAATATACCAATTAGGGTCACTCTCCAATCGATTAAATTTCAGGACGAACATATCAAAGTGATCATTTCGCTTTTGGAGAAACACGGAAGAGATCCAAAAGTTCTCGATGTTTTATGCTCCCTCTGCGTTGGTAACGGCGTAGCTGTCAGATCTTCGCAAAACAACATTTGTGATTTCCTACTTCCGGGCAAAAATTTGTTGCTCCAAACTCAATTGGTGGATCACGTGGCGAGCGTGAGACCAAACATATTCGTGGGACGAGTGGAGGGTTCGGCCGTCTATCAGAAATGGTACTTCGAGGTAACCGTCGATCACATCGAACGAACAACCCACATGATGCCACATTTGAGAATCGGATGGGCCAACACATCCGGGTGAGTACGTCCAGTCAAACTGGATTAACAAGATCATCTTTGGATGCCTACCATTTTGTTTTCAAAATTCGAATAATGTTTTGAGAAAAGCCGAGTGACGGGTTCAATAATTTCATCGATATTCCATTATCAAGCTAATTTATTAAATTTATTCAAAAATTTATTATAAATGAAAAATGTATAATAAATTAAAAAATTTATTATAAATTAAAAAACTTATTATAAATAAAAAATGTATAATAAACAAACAAAATTATTATTATTTTTTTATTTATTAAATTTATTAAAATATTTTCTATTTTAATATTCCGCTGGTGTAATTACAAAATGTTGTACTAAATTGGGACGTGATCGTAGATACGTTCCTTATCCGGGTGGTGGTGAAAAGTGGGGTGGCAATGGAGTTGGCGACGATCTGTATTCTTTCGGTTTCGACGGCGCTTATCTGTGGACGGGAGGAAGAAAAACTCAGGTGATCCACAACGCGACGGAGCCTTATATCCGAAAGGGTGACGTCATTGGTTGCGCCTTGGATCTTACAGTTCCCATAATAACTTTCGCATTCAACGGTGCTCATATCCTAGGTAACAAGGAATTTTCAACTGCACTTTCTAATCAATTAAAGCATTCGAAGCAAAAAATGTTTCGTAAATATCGAGAAGACATATAGTATAAAAGAACAGCATTTGGCTCACGTGTGTCAAACATTAGCAAAGCTTCGACATCAAGCTGATTCACGACACAGCTTTGGAAACAACAGTTTTTCGAAATAATACAAAGAGCCATGAAAAATACCATATTTAATGGTTTTATTATTATTTATGTCAACACGAAAGATCCATTTGAAAAAAAACCTTTTCTTTGCAATCGCAGGTTCGTTCCGGAACTTCAATTTGGACGGGATGTTTTTCCCCGCGATAAGTTGTTCCTCAAAGCTGTCGTGTCGTTTTCTCCTGGGTGGTGATCACGGCAGGTTGAAGTACCAGCCACCCGATGAGTTTTCACCTCTAGTGGAGAGTCTCCTGCCTCAGCAGATACTCTCGCTTGATCCTTGCTTCTACTTTGGAAATATGAACAAAGTTGTCCTGGCAGGTCCTTGGTCAGTCGAGGACGACACGGCTTTCGTACCAGCCCCAGTCGACACTTCGATGATCAATTTGCCGGCTTACGTCGAGCAAATACGTGACAAGCTCGCGGAGAACATTCACGAGATGTGGGCGATGAACAAGATAGAGGCTGGCTGGATCTATGGCGAGCAGAGGGACGACTTGCAAAAGATACATCCCTGCATCGTGCAGTTTGAAAGACTGCCTGCTGCCGAGAAACGTTACGACACTCAATTAGCTGTTCAAACACTCAAAACGATTCTAGCTCTTGGATACTACATAACAATGGACAAACCACCGTCTAGAATAAAAACACTGAGATTGCCAAACGAGCCGTTCTTGCAAAGCAGTGGATACAAACCAGCGCCCCTCGATCTAAGCGCCATCACTTTGACCATTAAAATGGAAGAACTGGTTGACCAATTGGCCGAAAACACCCACAATCTTTGGGCCAAAGAACGCATCAGCCAAGGTTGGACTTACGGACTCAACGAGGACTCGGAGATGCGAAGGAGCCCACATCTCGTGCCTTATCCCAAAGTCGACGAAGCCATTAAAAAAGCCAATAGGGACACTGCGAGTGAAACCGTCAGGACCCTCCTCGTCTATGGCTACATGCTGGACTCGCCAACTGGTGAACAACATGAAGGTAATATACACAAAATGGAGTTCTAGCACCCATCAACGGGTTCGCTACGTCAGGGAGAGGAGGGGGGGATTTTTATGAATTTTCATACCATTTAGATTTAGCAAATCTGGAGACAATTAGATTTAGCAAATTTGGAGCCAATTAGGTTTAGAAAATCTGGAGCCATTTAGATTTAGCAAATCTGGAGCCATTTGTTAATAAAATGGTCGACAAATTTACAAAAAGAAGATTATGTTTCAATTGATTAATTCTCACTTGAATTCTCCGATTTTTGAATTTTTTTACATCTTGTTCATTGTTTGTACTCGAATCAAAGATTGTTTTGTAAAGATTTCAATTATTTATTAGTAACATTCATATTTCCCCATCTTTTTTCTCTCTCTGGCCACTCTACACCCTAGACGGTTATGTCTAGTACGGTTATGTAGATTGATACCAAAGCGGGCAACTTGGACTACTCTGGTGACCTTTGATTACAGCTTTGCTGCTGGAGGCGAGTAGACTCAGGCAACTCTCGTTCAGGACTTATCGAGTTGAAAAACATTACGGTGTTAGCAGCGGAAAGTGGTATTTCGAATTTGAGGTACTTACCGCTGGTCCAATGAGGGTTGGATGGGCCAAAGCCGATTGCTCACCGGGCTGCATGCTGGGAAGTGATGAGAACACTTGGGCCTTCGATGGTTACAATGTAAGTTTTTTGAGTTTTCATCTTTAATTTTTTCTGATAATCTAACCGCTGGGTACATTAGAGGCATAATACTTTTAAAAAAGAGAATTTTCTGCCTCCATCTATTTATTTTGTTATATGTCTTTTCATAGACACATTATGTTGTTCCTTTTCTTTCATGCTCAATTGATTCAGGTTAAATTGCAGTCTTCGAATGAACTGTGAAAGAATTCCGATATTACTTCACAAATTTTCGAAACCATTTTTTAAAAGGTTTTTTTTTCAACAAAAAAATCAACTGTATCATTTATAGACGTAAAACTTGGCGGTTTTATTTTATGTAAATAATGATTCATAGTTGAGAAATTTTTTTCTATCAATTTCAACATTTTACTTGTTCTGTATGTCACGTGGTACTGTGTTTTACTTACCTTCAATACGAACGTATGGATATGTTTCTGCTGCTGCTGTTTTCCAAAGCAAACTGATAAATATGAAATACCGAAGTGGAGATCCGAGAATAGATACATCGTAGAAAATGTCTTCTGATCGTTTAATCTAATGTACCCGGCTGTGTGACGTATATGGATAATGGGGTTTTTTTCAGGAAAGTGAACAAGACATCGACGATAGGGGTGTTGGAAATAAAAATCTCAGAGACGTCGACTCAAAGACACGGAAGAAATAGTTTTCCACCATCAATTGTTAAATAAAAAATTACCGAATCGCAGATCGATCTAATGTTTGAAAATATAATAACCTCTTAGGATTTTGCCCAGCACCCCTTTGTGCGATATTCCATCATGTACTTTAAGCGAGTGATCGGGAAAGACATTCGGTGGAAGTAGAAATTCGTACCAAGGTTTTTGTAAAAAAATATTCACTCGAGGTTGAATTCAAAGGTAAAGAAAAGTTTGAAAATCACGAAAAATCTAAGTATCTCAAATAGCGACAAAAGAATAATTCAACGACGCAGAAATGAACATTTCATTGTATACAACTTATCCTTTCGTCCTACTCGAATAAAAAAAAATAAAGAACCGTGTATTTAGATCCGACAAAGAATCGAAACGACTTGGGCGGAATTAGAAACGCAAAATCGACGGATAAAAAAAATTTAACCTAAACATTCGACATGTGGCAATTTTTGAAAATGACAAAAAGCCAATGAATTTTACCGTTTATTCAGTAATATCCAAGTGTGGAAAATCTTTTTAATCGTGATGAAACAATCAGGTGACCAAAGTACACGGTGGTACGAGCGAGTCTTTTGGTCACAAATATCAAGTGGGCGACATAGTTGGCTGTTTCATTGACGTCGCGGACGGAACGATCAGTAAGAGCCCAATTTCCCAATAAACGATATAAGCGGTTCACTTTGTGCATATACGTATATGTGCACACGTAACATACGCATATATGTATACATACACGAATAGTGTATCAGAATTTTTTTTCTCTCATTCCGTTTTACTTTTGGTACAGTCTGTCTGACAAAAGATCGTATACGGGCAAATTCCGAAACTATTTGGGAGAAGGCATTGCAAAAAGTAGACACATCAAACTAAATGGTCTAAACTGTGATGCTATATTGTCAACAAGAGGTCCAGTCGCTTTTACTATTAATGATAGCCTGGAATCTCCGGGGCACCGTTTTGCACTGATTTCATAACAAAATCTAGAAATGGCTCCACACGTGTATCTTTACGAGATGTTTCACGCTGTGCTAAATTAGACTATTGGCGTGGATAAGGCAGGTATTTTTACATTAGAATGAGCCTGAAATAAAACTTCGTTCGAATTAAAAGACCAGTCGCCAAAAATTAGTTTTTGTCCAAGTCAGACTTTTTTCGACGAATTTTTCGGAGAGTAGAAGGTCTGTTTGTGACCACGTTCAAACGTGACTGATGTTTTCCATTTTGGTAGAATCCCATCTGCTCGCGTTTGAATTTAGATTTCAACAGTTTTCAGGAAAAAAAAAGTAACTGTACACGGTTTTGTCAGACAGACTGGAACTACTTGTCTTTGTCTCGCTCTATGTTACTATATGTTGATTTGGGTTTCTTTCTCTTTGCATCCCATCCTCGAAAAAAAAAGTACAAAAAGACCACTCGGGACTGTCGTGGCTTCAATGTTGGGCGCGAAGTCACTGGAATATCGATAACTATCGATTGATCGAGCAATAAAAAAAAAACGGTTCATCACTCTTTCGCCACGAAAAGCTTCTGTATTTGTTTTTCCGTTCCACTTCCGTTCGGCTCTCCTTTTCTACATTTTTTTTTTCGTCCTTTACCCTCGTGGTTTATTGAAGTTCAGCCTGCGAGGAGATACGCGGGAAAACACGTGCTCGATGATATAGAGGAAAAAAAGACTATGGCTTATCGTCATTTACCGAATCTTCGAAAGATGTGTATTTTTTTTTTATAATGGAGACCCGTGAAAGAGGGACATTAATCGGCAGACGTGAGATTCTGAATTGTTGAAATTCTTTACTTTCAAGGAGGAAAAAGTATACTCGAGCACGGCCGAAACATTCGGCAAGCAATGGCAGGTTGGAGACGTTGTCGGGGTTTTCCTGGATCTTATTGACCGAACAATTAGTAAGACGGAATATTTAAGCGAAACACGCTTCTCGGCTGCCAATTTTCAAAGCTATATAATATCTGATTGTTCGAGTTTAGACTACTGGATATCAGGAGATCGAGACATATTTTATTCATGGCTTCGTTACATTTCGGTTTTCTTTTCTTTTTCTTTTCGTATACGGAATATTCCTTATCACGTAGATACTTTTTTTTTTGTTGATACGAGTTAGTTTCAACGAATCACAAACGTTGTCCAGGTGAACGATCCCGATAATTGCGAAGCAACTGAAAATAAAAAATACGATCAAACATTGCAGTGATCGATAAAACAAGATCCATTGGCCTACTTGATAATTACTTATACGAAAAAAAAACAAACGTAACACTCTCAGCATTGTTTGACTAATAGTCTGCTCTACGTGCCTCAGGCAGTGCCGGATTAAGCCAACGTTGAGTTGGTATCAAATTTGATTACCTTTTATTGAGGATACAAAATACAACATCACTTTTACAAACAACCTTTTATCCATTTGAAGTTGGAGATTGCAAAGATTCTAGTGAAATCAATAATTACGAATAAATCGCATTTAATGTTTATTAAAATAAGGTTATTTAAACGATCTTTTCTGTTGATTCGTTTTTTATGTATTTTAACATTGAAGAACGTTTGACCTTGCAACGAGTAATCATTAAAAACACGTGAAAACGTGGGGAAATTTTTATCATAAGATTATACAACTGCAGTTACAAAGCCTCATATTTCTGCACAAGACAAACTGCGCAAGTCCGTTGCGCAGGCCATCTTCCAAATCGTGTTGATAAGCTCTGACGATATGTGATGTTTTTTCCGAGATAATTTTCTGCTGTGAGAGGTTTTAATTGTCAAAGATTTGTAAGATGTTTAATTGTCGAGATTTTAATTGTCCGATAAAAGTCCGATAAAAATTCTAGGTTGCTATGAGGACCCTCCAAAAACCCACGTCCCCTAGCATAAACTACTCCGGCTATGTGGCTAATCCGGCACTGCCGTACATTCGTTGTAGGCTTTCAGTGTGATACTCGTTTCTACAGCTGCGAACTACATTGAAAATCGAACCAATATAATCGAAGAGCTTCCTTTCCTATCTGTTCTATCATGAATTTGTTTCAGAATGAAAGAAATTAAATATAACCATTGTGATAATAAAAAGAAAAAAAAATGAAAATAAAGTCCACTGTACCGATCGTCTCTCGATTGTGATTCGCTGGACGCAATCACACGCTTCTGTCACATTGTCTTTTGGTATCCAGTATTCTACTCGGTATCATACTGTTAGTTGGAGAAACAAACAAACAAACAAACAAAAATCCATCAGTGCTTTCACACATTTAATTTACTAATCACTAAAAACCAAGGGTGTCCCAACCTCTACAGTCCCTAAATATGTAATCGATACTCGGCGTTATTGTCTAGTGACTCACCAATCGGCGATCGACTCACCATCGTAACTTTCCATTAGAAAACAATTAGTTTTCGTTCATGATAATATTCATAAAAAAATGGTAAATTAGTAATACATGGTCCCATTCCAATGTTTTAATCATTTTTGTATCTTTTACTTTGCCTCTCTATCTCGCTCTCTTTGTCTGTCCATCACTCTCTCTTTCTATCTCTCTCTCTTTCCCGCGTTTGTATTAATGAAATAATCGCATGCCATTTTAATTTCTTCATTATCTTAATCACAACGTTCCATTTAACGTAATTTGATTTCGATCTTTGGTTCTCATTAACGCTCATTCCCCGAAAAAAATTACCAATCTGTCTGCGATAAATTGAAGAAAAATTGCAGCATCACAGTGCCGCAAATATTCCGCCTATTAGTGCCTGATCTCTTTGGCTTTTGATTCCAATAATCTCAAACGCCTGTGTCTTTTTTTTTCTTACGTGTAATAATACGCTTACCTACTGTCTTTGGTCTTATGTTTATTATACGTGGAACGAAGAACGTCTATCGTTTGCACTTTCATTGTCAAGCTGCCAAGATGAAAAGTCGATTCACGGCAGTTGGAAGGAAAATCTCGGCGATGAGAATGTTGAACGATAGATGGTGATACTTCGTATAAATTCTTTGGAAAGTCAAACTTCCCGGAGTATCAAGGATTTATTGGCTACAGGTTTCTCCTTGAACGGTGAACTTCTCATGGACGCACTGGGTGGCGAAACTTCGTTCGCTGATGTCCAGGGCGAGTGTTTCGTGCCGGCATTCACTCTTGGTGTTGGTCAAAAAGCGAAATTTACTTTTGGTCAGGACGTCAATACCTTGCAGTATTTCACCACCTGTGGACTCCAGGAAGGCTACGAACCGTTCTGCGTGTAAGATTTTTAATGCTAATTATACAATTTTATGCCAATTTTTCTTTCATTTGTCAGTGTTGGATGAAGCCAGGGCAGAACTTTCGGCAAATTTTATTATAGAGCTCTCAGTTTCATTTAGATTGTTAAATAAAACGTGAATTTAACAAACAAAGTTTTCTTGATTTAGAGTAGGCGAAATCAGAGTTAATACTAGTCAAATCAATTGCTCCAAGTACATCATATTTAATATTGATTAAGGTGAAATTATTTATATGATTTTATTTAGTAGTTCAATTTTTTTGTACGCCTTAATTTTAAACAGGGGAAAAAGAGGGCGTTGCGGCTCGTAAACATTAAAGACAAGTAAACGCGTAAGAATGTTTCTAAACTTGGGTAACACGACTCTCATTAACTTTCTACTATAAATAAACTTAATAATTTTCACTTAAAATTTTTTCTATAAATAAACGTTTTTCTATATATAATCTATTTTTATAAATAAACTTTGATAAATGAATTTTCACTATAAATAAACTTATAAATAAATAAACTTTTCACTATAAATAAACTATAATAAAAAATTTCACTATAAATAAAAAAAACAAACTGCAGTTCCAGAGCCTCAAGTATTTTGTTGCATATATGAACAGCGACATCTGTTCTACGTAGTTCAGAAAACTACACGAGCATGTGAATTAAACTGTATTTGAAGGTCTTTTTTATATATTTTCTGCTGCAAGAAAAGTAAACTGCCGGAGTATTCCAAATACACCAGTCATATGGTGATAGTAATCGATGTGTATTTAGAAAGCATTTTAAATTTGATTCATATCCCGCCCAAGTGTGGGGTCCCCAGAGGCGCGATGCCTGTAGCATTGACTATTTCTGTTATCTGGCTAATCCAGGACTACCAATGACCCCTGGTTGATTTTGATTCCCTCTCTTCTCGTTTCCAATTTCCGATCCAACCATCACAGTATTTCATCAATCCCTAATTTCTCCAACAATCCATTTCGCCATTGATCTCCGTGGCACTTACCCAAGTTCGTTTCGAACCCAGCAATATGAACCGCCACGTGACCTTCTGGTACACGAAAGATCAGCCGATTTTTGAAAACACCGACGACATGGCAGACACTCGAATCGACGTGGCGAGAATACCCGCCGGTTCGGACACTCCACCCTGTCTCAAGATTTCCCACAATACTTTCGAGACAATGGAGAAAGCCAATTGGGAATTCTTGAGGCTATCGTTGCCGGTCATATGCCAATCGACCTTCATCACGGAGAATGAAAAGATGCGAAGATGGCAGGAGATTAAGATTCGACAGAGCAGACTGATGGCCGAGCAGGTCGAGCAGTCGCAGCACACAGCGCCCTCGGCTCACATGGAACAGATAATCAAATCAGGCTTCAGTATGAGTGACATCAAAGGTAACGATCCAGTTGTCATTTTCTCGAAGTTTGCCCTCTCGAAGTTATGCACTATTCGTAACAACAAAGCATTGAATTTCCTACAGGCTTGCAAAGAAATTATTCTGAGGATGCAGTGGAAGATGCCGAAATGATGAAAGATTCGCCATTGCCGATTCAGCGAAATCGACCCTCGAGGCCGCCTCGAAAGAATTCTCTTTACGGCTCGAACGCTGGTGGTCTCAACGTTACAACCGATGGCGAAATCAACGGTTATGGAGAAATGAATGGTGACGTCAAAGACGACAAGAAAAAACGTGGACGGTCACCATTTCGGTGAGTCAAATTGGCGATCGATCCATACCGATTTTTCGTAACGTTCTCCAGACGTCTGGATTAAGATTCTTCAGACGTCTCTAACTTTGGCGTCTGGATTGAGTGCGGCGATCTTATTGAATTTATTCTTGTCTTACTACCAAACAGATCGGTAACCGAAACACCCCGATTTTTTTATGGTGCAGTCTAAAAAATTATATAAGGTACCTGAGCCATGTAAGGCCCAGTGTCTAATAAAGCCTACGTTTTAAATATCCAAAACTACAAAGTCAAACGGATTCAGGTCTCATCTTCGAGTGTCTTTTAATGGCCGCAATTGCCATAGCAACCGTCGCGCTGTGGCGAACCCAAACAAATTGGCAGTCGATAAAAAAAAGGTCGAAAACAAAAAATGGTTTCAATATTACTTAGTGAATATTTATTCTATTTATATGTACTGGCTTATCAGCACTATACATGTTGTTTTCAAAATTTAAGTTTAAAATTGAAGATTATATATTTTTTTAATTTTTTGTTGTACGAAGTTACAACGGGTATGGCCTTATTAGGAGCCATAAAATGTTGCCAGAAAATGTTTTCTGGGTTTTCAGTTTTCTGGGCCTGAGTAAGGCCCAGAAGACGCTTTTTTTAAAAAAAGCTTATAGTTAAGAGTGAAAATTGTTTCCTGAACCTAAATTATTATTAATACGTTGATTATTGAACAAATGATGAAATAAATATTTTTGTTTTATTTCATCATTCATAGTATTTTTTGTACTTAAAAACAAATAAGGTGTCATACATGGGTCTAACCTTACGGCTAGACTATTATCGTGATATTATCGAATGCACTCCCTTGCTTTGCTTTTCTGTTCAATGATTGCAATAATTACTAGAATTGTATTTTGCCAGCAAGCCTAACGAAGAAATGGAGGATGCGCCGTAAGTTGTGATACCAACCATTTTCGTTATCATGCACGCTAAACTAGTAGAAATGATATTCCAGTATGGAACGAATCGGATGGTATCGGTATTTTTTTGTTTGTTTTTTATGCTCGGAATAATTCGCTATCCAATGGAAAACGATTCCTTGTTTCATCAGAGGAGATGAGAGGAATGCTTCCATCTTCCACGTTCGTGGATAACGATGGCACCATATTTTTTTTCGATATCATTTTAGAACGTTAATAAACATTATTAAAGTAAAGAAGAACAAAATTGGTCTGAATTAATACTGCACTGATTGTCTCTACCAAATTAATAATCTCTCACCTAATTTCTAGTTTCGAGATAAACGCAAGTTTTTTATGATGTCATAGTATTATTCACGCGATAGAAGAAACGATTTTCTCTAAGCCCTCGATTGGTGCTACGCCTATACATTAAATCTGTAATTCCTGCATCATAGGATAGACTTACCTCTTCAATTAGGGTTACCTCAAGTAATAGACGACTTTTTGGAATTTTCACAGTATCCCAATACTTTAAGTTCTTAAACGTTTAAAGACACTTAATCTAGTTGATTCTGCACAATTCCTTCTTCTATCAGATAATTGACTGTTTTTTTTCGATCTACGATTCTTCACTCTACATATAAAAATGTGTCACTCAACAATGAATTTGATCATTGTTAAATTATAACAATTCGTAACAATTGTACCGTGACAACAACATGATTTCAGATTCTTCTCTCGCAAAGCAAAATCTCCAGATGCCAAATCAAAAACGCCCGAGCCAACGATGCGTTCGGATATTTCCGACAGCGAAAAGCCTCCACCTGGAAGACTCTCATCGAGACAAGCTCAAGTTCGCGTCTCCACGGTTCGTTAATTTTTTCATTATTGATGTCCACAAAGATAAAATGGGAATAAAATCATGATAAGCTGATTTGTCTAATTAAATTTCAGACTGATCTCAAGGTCGTGCCTCCACAAATCCCGGAGCGAAACGCTCCAAAAGCCATGTCGGTCAATCTCACTGGGAGTGGTGTCGAGGCCATAGGAAATGAAATTTTCGATCCTGAATGTCTCAAGCTCATGAACGAATATTTCTATGGCGTGAGAGTTTTCCCTGGGCAGGATCCCACTCATGTTTACGTTGGCTGGGTTACCTCTCAGTACCATCAACACACGAAGGACTTCAACCCGTCCAGAGTGCGAAAAGCCTCGGTCGTCATAGTCGACGATTATGATCGTCCGGTCGAGCAGTAAGTCGCGTTTATCTTTTTTCGAATGGTTTCGTTTTTAACCTGGCATGTTTATACTGAGTCTTTAAGGGTACAACCAACATTTGGAACTGAAATTTTACGCTTATTTTTTTAATTTTTGTTGAATTTTGATTCACACCGGTTTTGAACTTCTGAGTTTGGTAGCTGCTGGGCCATGTAATAGACACTGTGATAAGTAACGCAGATTAAAAAAAATTTTTTTTGAAGTCTAGAAAATTCTGAAAACAGTGCGAGAGAAATGGTCAAACCGCGATTTCTCAAGGACGAAACAAGTTTTATCGTAAAATTGAAGCATCAACCTCTGCGGCTATGAATTCTACAGAGGCTGATGCTCGATTTTTGATTGAAAACTGTTTGTTTATTTTTCGAAATACAGTTACGTTTCAAAATGAAAAGTATTATTTTCACCTGAAATGTTTTATTTCAAAATGCTTTACGAAACAGGAATTTAAAAAAAGACAGTTGCCTTTAATAATAGCTATTGCAGTTACATATACAAAAGGTGCTGCAATACTGTCATTTTGGTAAATTGTAATGTAATTTTTGGTATACATATTTAAGAAAGTACAGGGAGGTAAGGAAAACCTAAAGAAACGTTTCAGGTAATTGTGGAACTTTCTAGAAAATTCTAAACTTTTCTAGAAAATTCTCTTTAGAATATTCTAAAAGCTGTAGAAAATTCTAAAACTTTTTAGAGAGTTCTAAAAAATGACAAAAACATTTTAAAGAATTCTAAAACTTTCTAAAAACTTTCAACCGAGTTCTAAAAATGTTTTAAAACTTATCAAAGAATTTTAAAAATGTCTAGGAAATTCTCATACTTTCTAGACAAAAACATACGGTCTTGAAGAATTTTGTTTCATCACTGACGCGAATCGTCGGGATTTCGCAGGGTTGACAGGCAGAGCTGCTACATGGTGAGGGCGGACGAGCTGTACAACGAGGTGACGCAGGATGCATCTGGAAAGGGTGCGTCTCAGGGGATGTTCGTCGGCTGCTTCGTCGATACTGTGACCGGTTGGGTCTCCTTTACTTGCGAAGGCAAAGAGACCAGTCACAAGTTCAAAATGGAACCGGACACGAAACTCTTCCCCGCTATTTTCGTGGAAGCCACAAGCAAGGAAATCCTGCAGATCGAGCTTGGTCGAACATCCACGACGCTGCCACTCTCAGCTGCTGTACTCCAGAATTCCGAACGTCACGTCATACCCCAATTCCCGCCTAGATTGAAGGTTCAGTGTTTGAAGCCTCATCAATGGGCGAGGGTACCGAATCAATCGCTTCAAGTACACGCACTCAAGCTATCCGACATTCGGGGCTGGTCGATGCTCTGCGAGGATGCCATTTCTATGCTCGCACTTCATATACCCGAAGAGGATAGGTGCATTGATATTTTGGAACTCATCGAAATGGACAAACTCTTGAGGCAAGTTTCATCAATTTTTTGCTTGTTTTGTGCCAATCTAGAGAAACCTGAAGGACGAAGGGTTTACAAAGTTGACCATGTAAAGTCGAAGAAAAATAATTTAATTCGTTCTAATTAGCTACCGGATAGTTTTAGAGTTCTAGGTACTTCAGAACGATAGTTCTATTTTCAGTACGAAAAATCGAATTTTATTCATTCAAATTTCAACTTCAAATTCCCAAATAGAAAAAAAACAGGTATAAGTATATTTTGTAGAACTCTTTCGGGGGCAAATAGAACTCCAGGCAAAAATGCATTATTCTAAAATATATACGATTTTTTCTTGAGTGTAACATCGTTAATATTCATCCAACGAAACTAAGTTAGTTTGCAAATCAGCAACGGGACCTTCAGGGAGAAATGCATAATCTAAAATAAATGTTTTCGTTCGGGGTTAAGAACCAACGTCGTGGGCCAAGGAAAAATCATTTTTGTCTGGTTTGTAGGTAACACAGAATAAAATTATCAAAAATGCAATTGAATGGTTTCTGATAGATTTCTCGCGACTAATTAATGGCAAAATTAGTTTTTAAACGTATTATGCAAGTGTGCTTCGAAAACTCAATGAATATTACCGAAACGTCAATTTGTTGGGATAAAAATCTAGCAGTCGCTTTATTTAAGAATAGTTCATCAAAAAGATCTATAAATTACGATGCATTGTCTCTATAAATATAATTCAATGCTTGAACGTGATAAATATTGTTTATTTATAAACAAATGTTTCTAAACATTCGAAAGAAGTAGGACCTACTATGAGGGTTTATGATGGTTGAACTATGAAATTTCTTTTTTTTTCAACTTTTCACCGTTCTTATCAAACGCTTTTATCAAACAAACGGAATTCGACATTTTACAGTTTTGGTTACTATGCCAGGAACTTTTATCACCTGTACTTTCTACTTAGATAATTAAATTGCAAATTGTATTTCCAATTGCAAAATGGTGAAATTCTCCAGACTCTTCGACTGCAATAAATGGAACGTAAATATTTCTTCGTACGTTGCAGCTTCCACGCTCACACGTTGACTCTTTACGCGGCGCTTTGTTACCAGTCAAATTACAGGGCAGCCCATGCCCTCTGTCTCCACGTCGATCAAAAACAATTACTGTACGCGATTCGCGCCGAGTACATGTCAGGTCCCCTTCGTCAAGGATTCTACGATCTCTTAATAGCCCTCCATCTCGAATCCCATGCCACCACGATGGAAGTTTGCACAAATGAATACATCATCCCTCTCGGTAAATATATTTAATAGAAATGATCGTTTCGCAATGATGATGTTGCAAAACATTAATTACACCGACGACGATAATTATCGATTAAATATTTGTACTTTCTGTTCACTTCGATTGACAGGTCAGGAGCTCAAGGATTTGTACGAGAATTCGGAGATGCGGCACAGTCTGCGCTACCTGGAGACAGAGTCGGTCCGTCCCGAAATGAAAATGACGGAAATCAAGTAAGTCTTTATCCTTCAAGCAGAAATTAGATGTGACCCCTGTAACTAATCAGCCACCATCAAGGGATCCTACTTGCAGCGAGAATCAAAACATCGAGAACATCAGGAGTCTCTACAGCCCTCATTTTCCACTGGACATTGTTCGTGATTACGTGATGATGGCGCTCAACGAAGCGGTGGAAATCAATCAAGTGCACAATCGCGATCCTATCGGTGGTAGCAACGAAAATCTTTTTCTGTATGTCACATTTGCCTGTCTTACGCTCTGACCGTTCGCTATCTTTTCATCGCGATAGTTTCGCTCTTCGAGTCAAATCGTGGTTTGTAACTACTTCGAGTCGTCAGTACTTGATTGGCTGTTTTTTTTTTCAGGCCTCTCATCAAACTCGTAGATCGTTTGCTTCTGGTTGGGATGCTGAGAAACGAAGATATAATTAAGTTGCTCATAATGATCAACCCAGAAACTTGGGATCCGACTTTTGACAAAGGTGAGCTCACTTGGCAGTGGCGGATTAGTCAGATTGGAGAAATACACACGAGTGAGAAAGAGATAGTCGAAATGTTTCAAAATTAGATTTTTCGCGATTTTTCAAGAATAAAACGTATTCATCCAAAATGGCGACCGGGGGGCCCTTGGTGCTATCGTCCTGAATGCACACAATAAATTTCGTACTGATTGGTTCAGCCGTTTAAGAGAATAGTGGTTTCAAAATTTCGAAGTGGACGGAGGCGTGTTCTCGGTTTCTCGTCGCGATTTCTCAAGGATTAAACATTTTTAATCAAAATGGCGAGCAGAAGGCCCTTATAGTTCTCTTAGAACAAGTTCTCTTAGAACATTTAAAGCAAGAATTTCGGAAAATTGCAGCTCAATTAGAGAGATATGGCGTTTGAAATTTAACCCCTCTTAGCAATTGATTCGTTCAGTGTTGTCTCTAAATTCTTCCACATCAAAACGAGTGGTAATCAATCATAAAAAGTGTTCTATGACGTTCTATGACGATGTCAATGCATTCCAGAAGGAAAAGATGAGCATAAAAAGGGTTTGCTGCACATGAAAATGGCGGAGGGTGCAAAGCTACAAATGTGCTATTTGCTGCACCACCTGAACGACATACAGCTGCGTCATCGAGTCGAGTCCATAATAGCCTTCAGCCATGACTTCGTGGGTGATCTTCAATCCGATCAGCTGCGCCGTTACGTCGAGATCAAGCAGTCGGACTTACCATCAGCCGTCGCGGCTAAGAAGACACGAGAGTTTCGTTGCCCACCACGAGAACAGATGAACGCTATACTGAGCTTCAAGAACTTAGAAGACGACGATCCCGACAATATTCCATGCGGCGAAGATCTCATTAGCAGAATGAACGAATTTCACAGCGAGCTGATGTCATACGTTTCCTTGAATGCACTTCAGGAGGCGGCGGACGCCGCGAATGAGATAGTCGAAATGGAGAAGCCTGGCGCCATGAAACGCCTCTTTAACTTCATAAATGCCGTCAAGGAATTCGAGGAGGAATCCAAACCCGAACCGGAACCGGAGAGAAAAAAAACACCTGAAGGTAAGACAAGATGAACATATCGCTTCGTTCAGCTGCAATATTTTACCTGGAGAAACATGATCGAATCATTTATAATCACTATCAATATATTGATGATAAATTGAATTAATATAATCAATCACGAATCAATTGATCAAGTAAAGCCGTTAGAGTAATTTTTACCTGAAGTTAACGATATAACCGAAACAACATTTCCAGAGGTATTCCGAAAAGTGCTGATCAGAACAATAGTCGAATGGGCGGAAGAAAGTCAGATAGAGACTCCAAAATTAGTTCGCGAAATGTTCAGTCTTTTGGTCCGGCAATACGACACAGTGGGCGAGCTGATAAGAGCTCTGGAGAAGACATACGTGACGAACAGCAAGACCAAAGTCGACGTTCAGCAGATGTGGGTCGGTCTCAGCCAGATAAGAGCTTTGCTGCCCGTCCAAATGTCCCAGGAAGAGGAAGAACTGGTCCGCGAGAGACTTTGGAAGCTGGTGAACAATCACACGTTTTTCCAGCATCCCGATCTCATAAGAGTGCTGAGAATTCACGAGAACGTAATGGCGATAATGATGAACACTTTGGGAAGACGAGCCCAGGCTCAATCGGACGCTCAGACGCAGGCACAAGTGACGGAAGGTGGCGAGGCGTCTTCCAAAGAAAAGGACACGTCTCATGAGATGGTGGTTGCCTGTTGTCGATTCCTCTGTTACTTCTGTCGTACCTCCAGACAAAATCAGAAAGCCATGTTCGATCATTTCGACTTTCTTCTTGAGAACAGCAACATTCTGTTGTCCAGGCCCTCTCTCAGGGGCTCCACACCTCTCGACGTGGCATATTCCTCATTGATGGAAAACACCGAGCTTGCTCTAGCACTCAGAGAACATTATCTCGAAAAAATTGCCGTCTATCTATCCCGCTGCGGACTCCAATCGAATTCCGAGCTGGTAGAGAAAGGATATCCTGATCTTGGTTGGGATCCTGTTGAGGGCGAACGTTATCTTGATTTCCTGCGATTCTGCGTTTGGGTCAATGGTTAGTGTGACGCATGAGTATATCGAGCAAACCGGAAGTCCTCGTTAGGCTAAACGACTTCATTGAACAGCGACGAATGGTAAACTCTTCCAGGTGAGAGTGTCGAGGAAAACGCCAACTTGGTGATACGATTGCTCATACGAAGACCCGAGTGCCTTGGACCGGCTCTTCGTGGCGAAGGCGAGGGCCTTCTTCGAGCCATAATGGAAGCCAACAAAATGTCCGAACGCATCGCCGATCGACGCAAAGTAAGTTTTGTTCGAAGCTTAAATAAATTACTATAATTATCAATCATCAACCAAACACGATCAAACACTTGGTGAGTGAGGAACCATTTCCCTGATTTCTTAGTTGCAGTTTTTCTGCTCATCCTGTTTTCTTTGTTTTGTCAACTTCCGGTTTGATCACTTCTAAGTCCAACGTAAATTTTCCATTTGACATTTCAATTTTGTATCTGTTTGTGGTTATTGTATGTGTAGATCCATTAGACTCTTCAACCTGTTACGTAATGTCAACTAATCGCCTTGGTTGTGTGAAAGGGTCAATATAAACGCATGCACATGGGAAATTGTGGCGATCAGCCAGTTGCCTGTTGACACTACAGTTGACACTTCGTAACAGGCGTTTCACGGATCTTGAATCTTGAATTTTTTAGTAGTACTACCCAGAAAAAGTGTTTTCACGCATCGTCAATTCCACAATTAAATATACAAATTGTTCAATCTATTCCTTGAAACGATTCATTCTAGATGCCATTCGAATCAAATTAAGTACAATCAACTAGGGTTAAAAATTGAGTAGTCATGGAGTTCTAATGGTTCTATCATGTATTTCAGTTTTTCAGGTCTGTCACTAAAATCAAATAGCCTAGAAAAAATTACTCCACTCTGAATATTCAATTGATACTTTTCTGAAAACCGACATATGGATGATGTAATAAAATGCATGCTCGAAATTTGCATAATCTCAGAACAAAAACATCTTAAATTGCAGATTCTGTACTGCTCAGATTATGTGAATTTTCAGCCTGCATTAAAAAAATATCATCTTTTATTTATAGGTTTTTAGAAAAGTATCAATCGAATGCTCGGAGGTAAGTTGATTTTTTAACAGATCGGAAAATAATCTAGACCAAACAATAGGAGAAAATCACGTTTGTTAAATGTCATCACATTTTCGATTCGTCGAAACGTTTTTGCATCGTATCAATTAAAAATTCAGAAATGGTAGATGGAACATCAAAAGTACAAAGGGTTTGCGGCGGGTTTATCAGTGACATCGAGGTACTTCGTGATTTGTGTTTTTATCACTTAACGTCGCGGGGCTGCCACATCTTTTCTCTCCGCCGAATCTCTTTTCTATTCGTCTTTAGTGACAAGCCTAACAATGTCAAAAAATCGTTAAACCATCACAACTCAGTAACGTTTCAGTTTGTGTTAATAATTGATGGAGCTTGATTCGAAGGACCTCGAGAATAATCCTTATCAAGGAATAGGCCCATAAAAATGGCCCATATAAGGCATCACATAAATGGAAAGTCTCCATGCCATCATCGTTTTCCCCCAAGTTCAAGAAGATCTCCCAACATACTGTTGATCCAAAGCATGTTAGATGTTCCAACACTAATAGTTCATCAAATAGCTCTTTAATCAGGTACACGACGAGACCGAGGGAAACGCTATGGTAGCGCAGTTCGAACATCCGCTTCCGGAATCCGACGACGACGAGGATTACATTGACACCGGTGCAGCGATTCTGAATTTCTACTGTACTCTAGTCGATCTGTTGGGTCGTTGCGCACCCGACTCTTCGGTTATTGAGCAAGGTACACCATTTTCTCTCCAGTCGTCCATTTCCGTCTCTGAAATGAGACTGATTGCTCAAACTGTTCTAATATCCTGTTGACATTGTGGATTTTCAGGAAAGAACGAATCGCTGAGAGCCAGAGCGATTCTACGATCTCTGGTGCCACTTGATGATCTGCGGGGAGTTCTCTCTCTCAGATTCACCCTTTTGAACCCTGCTACCGGCCAAGAGCGTCCAAAGAGCGACACACCATCGGGTCTGATCCCTGGCCATAAGCAAAGCATCGTTCTCTTTCTCGAGAGAGTCTACGGCATCGAAACCCAGGAACTGTTCTTCAAGCTACTCGAAGAGGCATTCCTGCCTGATCTTCGGGCAGCCACGATGCTTGACAGGGTAATTATCATTTGATGATTTTCATCACTGATTCCACCATTTCTAAAATCGATTTCCTGTTTTCTTTCCATTTGTGACATGGCAAATACAGAACGATGGCTACGAATCCGACATGGCATTGGCCATGAACAGATACATCGGAGTCAGTATTTTACCTTTGCTGATCCAGCATTCAAAGTTCTACAACGAAGCTGACAACTACGCGAGTCTTTTGGACGCAACATTGCATACCGTTTATCGCCTCAGTAAAAACAGAATGTTGACTAAAGGACAAAGAGAAGCGGTTTCGGACTTTTTGGTTGCATTGACCAGGTTGGTACTACGGAGATTCATGTCCTGAGGTAACAAGCTTTCTTTGACGATCTTTGGTTGTCATTCTGATCTTTTTTTTATCACAGCCAAATGCAACCGAACATGCTCCTGAAACTTCTACGAAAGTTGACGGTGGACGTTTCCAAATTGTCGGAATATACCACGGTCGCATTGAGAGTACGTAAAGTCCATTTCTGTAAAATTTACTATTCCTGATAAATCGCTAATTCTTGCGGTTGTTTACAGTTGTAACAAACGTACTTTTTCCAGCAACTTCGTGTTTGTCTTATCGATTGATTTTTTTACCAGCTGTTGACCCTTCATTACGAGCGGTGCGGCAAATATTATGGTTCAACGGGAGGTCAAGGTGCATACGGAGCTTCTAGTGACGAAGAAAAACGACTAACGATGGTCCTCTTCAGCAACATTTTCGATTCCCTCTCGAAAATGGATTACGATCCCGAATTGTTCGGCAAAGCGTTGCCATGCTTGACAGCGATCGGTTGTGCACTGCCGCCGGATTATTCGCTCTCGAAGAATTACGACGACGAGTGGTACGGTAGCAAATCGGCATCAACGCAATCACCGGACGGTCCTTACAATCCGCAGCCGATTAATACTACCAGGTATTTTATCTTGTACCTATATACTTTGAAATCGTTTTTCCACTTTACATCATAACTTTTTCACCTCTCCATAAACTTACTAGAATGGATAAAAAAAATTGACTATTTTTCAATTCAGAATGTCTTTCAGTCGTTGCAGCAAAGTGGAATAAGTCTAATTAATATTTATTAATTATACAAATAATTCATAATACGAATATCCAGTTTCACGTTCAAAAGTAGTAAGTCAAGTTTTTCTTTCGTGTTTATTACTATAGTAATAAAAAAATCGCGATGGGAGACCTCTATATATCTGTATGAAAGTTTCATATTTCACCAGCTGTCTTATATCATCTAACCGTAACTACTGAATCGGGAAATACGAAAAAATAGTTAATTTTTATAATCAGCCTGAAAGCAATGCTACGATTGCTCTACTTGTATTCCTTATCAGCGTCGTGCTCAACAATGACCTCAACCAGATCGTCCAAAAGTTTTCCGAACACTATCACGACGCTTGGGCAAGTCGAAAGTTCGAGAATGGCTGGCAGTACGGAGATCTCTGGTCGGACACGAACAAAACGCATCCCAGGCTTAAACCTTACGACAAGCTCAATGACTATGAAAGAGAACGCTACAAGGAGCCTGTCAGAGAGAGTTTGAAAGCCCTTTTGGCTATTGGCTGGAGCGTGGAACATGCCGAAGTCGACGTGCCGTCAACCAATCGTAGTTCATTGAGGAGATCCTCCAAGAGCCAGGTTGGTAACTTCTGACCCTTTTTCTGACCTTTTACCAATATTGTAATCAGCTGAAAACTTCTAACGGATTTCGGTCTTTTCTAGCGATGTTGGAATTAACTAATTAATGGAAAAACACGAACTTCGTTCTCTTTGTCATTTTTAGAGTGATTCGACTACGGCATTCAACTACAATCCTCATCCGGTTGACATGACGAACTTGACTCTCAGCAGAGAAATGCAAAACATGGCAGAGAGGCTCGCGGACAACGCGCACGATATTTGGGCGAAAAAGAAGAAAGAGGAGTTGATAGTGAACGGTAAGCAAACCAGATAGAATTTAAATTTTTTTTATTCCATCCAACCGAACGTAATTTGACATTTTCAAGCAAACGCGCGGCTAATGGCAACTTTTCGATGTTTCCAGGTGGTGGAATTCATCCCCAGTTGGTACCCTACGATCTTTTGACGGACAAAGAAAAGCGCAAAGATCGCGAGCGTTCTCAAGAGTTCCTCAAGTATCTTCAGTATCAGGGATACAAGCTGCACAAGCCGAATCGTGGCGGAGCTGAAACGGAAGTTGCTGGAACAGGCGCCGCAGTGGAATTACGTTTCGCTTACTCTCTACTGGAAAAGTTGATCGCCTATTTGGACAAAGCAACGATAAACATGAAATTGCTGAAGCCATCGGACACTTTTAGCCGTCGCAACAGCTTCAAAACGTCAACGCGTGACATTAAATTCTTCAGCAAAGTAGTTCTTCCTCTGATGGAAAAGTACTTCAGCACGCATAGAAATTACTTCATCGCCGTAGCAACTGCCACCAACAACGTGGGCGCCGCTTCGCTCAAAGAGAAAGAAATGGTCGCAGCTCTCTTCTGCAAATTAGCTTCTCTTCTGCGCTCGCGACTCGCCGCTTTCGGTGCTGATGTCAAAATCACCGTTCGTTGCTTACAAGTTCTCGTGAAAGGGATTGATGCCAAGTCCCTCGTCAAAAATTGTCCGGAGTTCATTAGAACTTCCATGCTGACATTCTTCAATAATACCGCGGACGATCTCGGCCACACCATTCTCAATCTTCAAGAAGGAAAGTACAGCCATCTCAGAGGAACTCATTTGAAAACATCGACATCGCTGTCCTACGTCAACAGCGTTGTACTTCCGGTTTTGACCGCCATGTTTGATCATCTCGCCGCTTGCGAATACGGAAACGATCTTTTGCGTGAGTACAATTATTAACTTGATTTTTTATTATTAAGCGATCTAATGAAATTACCTGGAGCGTTAATCCATAGAGATTCTATTGAAGCCTCTGAGATATTGTGGCATTTTGGAAGTTTGGAAATTAATCAACTGAAAAATTGAAAATCGATTAAATCGGAGGAGAGTAGTCGATATAGAGTAACAGGGCGATCAGTCAGTTGTTCAGGCCTTGGGCTTAGTGTATATCGATTTTTGAAAAATCCCGAAACTTGTAGGTCTTATTTACTTCGAAACAAACCCAAACAAAACTTCAAGCCCTAACGACCCACGGAATAAGATTTTTTAAGCAATCTTTGTCATCCTGTTACACTCCATCAATGATTGCTTTTTCAAAAACCCTGTTTGTACTACTGCGTTTCGATTTTAAGCTTTCTAGTCGACGTGTTGATTCGTCAATCAGTTATGACTTGTCATTTCATATGAATTGGTTGGATATTCTCCAAGCTACAAGTAATCTCAAAAGCGAGAATCGTGACTTCAAGTTATCCTTATTCCAACATTCCAACTGCTGAATTATACTAAATATATGCATTTCTTAGTCGACGAGATTCAAGTAGCCTCGTACAAGATGCTGGCGTCTCTTTACACACTCGGAATCGACGCGACGTTGACCCACGACCGGAAGTACCTGAAAACCGAGATCGAGAGAAACAAGCCGAATTTAGGATCTTGTCTGGGTGCTTTTTCGAGTTGTTTCCCAGTGGCGTTTCTCGAGCCTCATCTAAACAAGCACAATCAGTTCTCGCTGTTAAATCGGATAGCCGATCATTCGTTGGAAGCGCAAGATATTATGACGAGGATGGAATCTAGTATGCCGACCCTCGAGACGATATTGACGGAGGTCGATCAGTTCGTCGAATCTGAGAAAACTTATAGCGACGCGCCACACGTGGTTGACGTAATTTTGCCACTTTTGTGCTCTTATTTGCCATTCTGGTGGGCTCAGGGACCCGACAATGTGACACCAACCGAGGGAACTTATGTGAGCATGGTGACGAGTGACCATATGAATCAGCTATTGAAGAACGTGTTGAAATTGATAAAGAAGAACATTGGGAATGAGAACGCACCTTGGATGACAAGGATTGCGGCTTATACCCAGCAGATTATCATCAATTCTTCCGAGGAACTCTTGAAAGATCCATTCTTACCCCTAGCTGAGAGAGTCCGAAAACGAACGGACAACATGTTCCACAAAGAGGAATCACTTCGTGGCTTCATAAAATCCAGCACTGATGACACGTCCCAAGTCGAAGCTCAGATCCAAGAAGATTGGCAACTCTTGGTCCGTGATATATACTCGTTTTATCCGCTGCTGATAAAATACGTTGATCTTCAGCGCAATCACTGGCTACGAAATAACATATCCGAAGCTGAAGACCTTTACAATCACGTAGCTGCCATTTTTAACACTTGGTCCAAATCTCAATACTTCCTTCGGGAAGAACAGAATTTCATATCGGCGAACGAAATCGACAACATGGTATTGATCATGCCAACAGCCACCAGACGAACCGTTACTGTCACCGATGGATCTGCACCAGCTGGAGGCGGAAAGGTACGTGTGTAGGAGTCTATAAGATATATATTTTTTATTAAACTATAATTTTTTAAATCGTGCCGTAGAAACAGGGCAATACGAAACATCGTTGAGGTCATAATGGTACAAAAATTATTAGACCTTTTCCATATAAAATGGCTTTATTTCTACACCAGAATCATCGTTTTTTTTCTCTAATACGACGTTTACAATCTTTTTCATAGCGTCTTTATCACACTCTCCGTCGTTAGTTTTCTTATGCTTTGAGAATCAGTTTAATCCGAAACAAACTAGAAGAAATGTAGATGGGTATTTATCCCAATAGTAGGAAGGCCAAAAAAGGTGGATTACCAATAAAAATCTAATGACACATTGCATATAACGTAATTCACTAGATTTCGGCTAGATTTCGTCATCTAATTAGACAATTATTCAATCATAAATCACGTATTAACCTTCAACATTCTTGACAAATGTTTTATTCAGACAAATGTCTGGTTATGATTATATTTTGTTAAATGGTACTTTTATTGTCTTTACTTACCTGTATCTCATCAATATGAACAATTCAGATTAACTAAAACAATACCATCAATAAACTTGATCAAAAATAGACATTGTTTTGTAACTCCAGATATAGGTACGCCAAGATACGTCACGGTTATTATTGTTACACTGAATCACGTTTTCTAGACCCCATCAAACTTCAATGGAAACGATGTCCGTGCATGTGCTGTTTTATACCTAGATTTTTGTTTAACCCATTAAAGACTAGCGTTGCCATGTAGCAACGTCAGTAGTCAATTTAATTTACGGATCATACATCAAAAACTACAAACCTAGCGTTGCCATATGGCAACAGTCTAAAACTCAAAATTGGGAGATTTTGCATTTTAGTCGTCATTCAACCCAAATATAAAGATAAAAACACAAAATTTGAATTTCAAAAACTCAGTCGCTAATGGGTTAATCGTACCCTGCAAGTTTGCATTGGATTGAATTTCCCTATCTATTCTCCCATTATTATCGTGTTTATAGAAAAAGAAAAAGCACCGAGACAAGAAGAGGGATAAAGACAAAGAGGTTCAAGCATCCTTGATGGTGGCTTGTTTGAAACGATTGTTACCCGTTGGCCTCAATTTGTTCGCCGGACGTGAGCAGGAACTCGTCCAACACTGCAAAGATCGGTTTCTCAAAAAAATTGCCGAATCTGACATAGCAGAGTTCGCGAAGATTCAGCTGACTCTACCAGACAAGATTGATCCGGCAGACGAAATGTCCTGGCAACACTATCTATACTCGAAACTAGGACAGAAGAAGGATTCGATGGAGCCTGTAAAGGCTCAACAGCTCGAGGATGTCGTAGCAAGAATAACGGACATGGCGAAAGTTTTATACGGTTTGCACATGGTAAGTGTTAGTTTTCAACAATTGAAATAGCAACTCATCAATCTTTTACGGTTCATTCTTGAAAGATTCCTATCGCGATGGTATCTATTAAATTATCAGGTTAAGCATTTTACCATTTTACTAGTAACTTCTTTATTAAGAAAATCCATCATTTGATATTTGAGTTTTTTTAAAGCCGTTGCTATCATTGGAAAAATGTGTAGCTTCCCAATGGAGGTCGTGTATAGCCAGGAC
Organism: Ophioninae sp. B BG-2022a; assembly: GCA_030522765.1. NCBI lineage: Eukaryota > Metazoa > Arthropoda > Insecta > Hymenoptera > Ichneumonidae > Ophioninae sp. B BG-2022a. The sequence goes on from JAPYZJ010000930.1 coordinate 34,289, forward strand.
TGAAAGATCTAGCAATGGTCCTTGTGGATGTTCTCAACATCCTAGATTGCTGTCCCAGCCAGTCGATTGAAACCATTTAATTAGCTGATTCAATGATTCTTCCTAAGAAGCTTCATTGAAGCTTGCTGACTTGATCCAACAATGTTTGAATACAGTTTGCTGCAAACCCAAACAATCTCTACACGACCATCCATCCAGGATCCATTTTGGAAGTCTATCGTGTCTCATCTTTCCAGAATTTTCTTTTGATTCTCTTATGATTTACACGGTTGTTTGATTATTTATGTTGAGTAGATAGATCATCCACAGCAGCAGAGCAAGAATATATATCGTTCCGTGGTCTCTATACAGCGGAAGCGAGCCGTTATAGCTTGCTTCCGCTGCTTGTCCCTACATTCCTTGCCCAGGTAGCCACTTTTATTACCTTCGTTTTCATTCATTTCTGACAACCAAGTGTAGATACTAAAACATTTCCTAAGTTTTTGACATGCAAAGTTTTTTATTCTGATTGATCGTGGTAATCAGTCGACGCTCTTTTATCAACGATCTTCAAATAACCAAATAACAATAACGGCTGAATCGTGCAGTTAACACTTTAGGGTATTTCCTACCTCATGACTATAATCAGTTGTACGTTCGTTTTTGCGTGTGTGTGCGCATGCTGCTAACAAGGCGACGAAGCCTGTGCCATCAAGGGACGGATGGAACAGAGTTTTGTGTGCGGCACGAAAGCGAGCAGCGATTGCATGTTTGCGTAGTGAACCGCTCTACAAATTGAGAAGGTATCCAAACGTTTCGACAAACTCCAACCGTTTTAACACTGATTTTGCAATTTTTTGATAAATCCTGTGAAATTTAGGCACAGAGCGATCAACATATTCTCGAGGACGTACTATGAACTTTGGCTCCAGGACGAGAATGTCGGACAGGAAATAATGATCGAAGATCTAACGGTAGTTCATCAAAATTACGAATCTTCAAACCCGAACGTATACTAGTTTTCTTAGAAGAGATATCAAGTGTTGTTTTTTTTTGGCTGAACAGCAATCGTTTGAAGATGCCGAGAGAAAGAAGATGGAGAAACCGGAAGACGAAAGCAAGCCGGATCCTTTGACTCAATTGGTCACAACCTTCTGTCGTGGCGCAATGACCGAACGTTCAGGAGCACTTCAGGAAGATCCCTTGTTCATGAGCTATGCCCAAATCATATCAAAGTCCTGCGGCGAGGAGGAAGAAGAAGGAGAAGGCGAAGAAGGCGGTGGTGGTGAAGAAGAGGGCGCAGCGTCTATCCACGTAAGCTGGCCAATTTGCTATTCGTCCTGATTTTAACATCAGGCTACTCTGGAATTCCCTTCGTTTTGTTTCTTTTACATATTTTTTTTTGTCTACGCAGCCATCCCCGAAAATAATTTGATCCGATAATGCACGTCTTAATGCATGTTATACTCTCTTTTTGTCTTTTCATCCTACTAATCGGGTTGCAGTTGACACATAAGCTAATATTGGTAAGATTCAGGAGTTTCTAATCCCACGTCGTAACCACGATCTCACGTGCAGATTTTACGACGAAGTTACATTTTCGTTACGAGGTTAGGTACGCTTGTGGTTGCTTCTTTTCGAAATCGTAAGCGTCGTTAAGCGTCGCAGTAGCAAAAGGAAAAGAAGTTTACTAAGAGTACTTACCCTCAGTATCGTCGTTATCAGATCTGTATGCAAGTACGTGCTTGTAACGCAATATGATTTTTCATGCTTACCAAAAAAACCTCAAGAGGCCGATGCACAAACTGATGGTAAGACGTGCTTTTTTCCTAATATTGAAAATGCTGCAATAACTCGAATGCATAATCGCAGGAGCAAGAGATGGAGAAACAGAAACTTCTATTTCATCAAGCGAGACTGGCGAATCGTGGAGTCGCCGAAATGGTTCTTCTTCACATATCAGCTTGCAAAGGTGTCCCGAGCGAGATGGTCATGAAGACCCTAGAACTTGGCATTTCCATCTTACGAGGTGGCAATATCGACATACAACGGGGAATGCTACAACATCTGAAGGAAAAGAAGGACGTTGGTTTTTTCACTTCCATAGCTGGACTCATGAACTCTTGCAGCGTTCTTGACTTGGATGCGTTTGAGAGGAACACCAAAGCTGAGGGTCTTGGTGTTGGCTCGGACGGTGCTGCGGGTGAAAAAAATATGCACGACGCCGAATTCACTTGCGCACTTTTCCGCTTCATACAACTGACCTGTGAAGGTCACAATCTTGGTAAGTTTCACGCAAACCGACGCTATGTTTTGTATTTTTTAAAAAACTGTGAATAACGTTCTTTCGGGGCCGAAAACAGTCACCATGAAGCCCTTTATTCGATTTCGGATGAGAAATGAAATACCACTTTTACAAATAATCTTTTCTCGATTTCACATGGGAGAATTTGAATATGATCCTATTCCAAGTTTTTCTTACCGTCAATAAACTTTATTAAATAATAAAATTGTCATTATTATTAACTTCTTGTCAGCGTGAGGGCAATTTGTATATCCCTTTTTTGAAAAATGGTTCACCTTTTGATGCCAAAATTGAACCAGTGCTTGTTGGATATCTCATTCAATTTTGAATTTTTTGTCCTTCAAAAAATTTTGCAAGGACAAAAACAAGTGATAGTGGGAGAGTGCTAAATCTGGGGAATATGGGGAATTTCCCAGCCTAGTTCTGCAATTTTTTGACGAGTCCTCAAAGCAGCATGTGGCCTGGCATTATCATAATGCAGAGTGATGTTTAAACTTTTAATTATCTTTTTTTAATTAACTTTGTTCTAGTGAATTTGTTACGTTAGTATGTATAAATTAAGCGATAAAAATAAAAAGCCGAAGATGCACCAAATAAATATATGCTTGTCAAAAATTCATATCATGGAAACGGACAGAGCTTTCCGGTAGACCTAATATAAACTTTTCACCGTGGAATATGCAATTGAACAACGTAAAAAAAATAATTTTGTCAACCCTCACTAAAAATGTGGAGTTGGCGATAATCATGTGTAGGGTCTTAGTATTAACGTGAAATTCTCTGGACAATCTTGAGTCTTACTTGATTTTTTATACGCTTAAATTTTGAAATAGAACGTTCTGCACTACGCCTAGTAATTATGAAAGAAAAGTGGAAGCAAATATGATGAACTTCCCATTGTAAGTTTGTCAAGCTTGAATTCCCAGTGTTTAATCATTTTTTCAGTCATTTCAAGTAATCTCCGTGAGCACTGAAAATATTTTAAATTCTTTTCAACATCGTTTTCTAGCATGAGAAATTTTAACTGCCGTTTTAATCTGTTCATTATTTCACAATCTGATTTATATTTTACCCAAGTGCAAGGCTAATAAAGCTAATTCGACACTGAGTTCATTAATTCTTATCGACAGATTGGCAAAATTATTTGAGGACACAAGCTGGCAACACGACTACAGTGAACGTCGTTATTTGCACGGTCGATTATTTGTTGAGGCTGCAGGAGTCGATAATGGACTTTTACTGGCACTATTCGAGCAAAGAATTGATCGATCCAGCCGGAAAAGCTAATTTCTTTAAAGCTATTGGGGTTGCCAGTCAAGTATTCAACACTTTGACCGAAGTGATACAGGGCCCCTGCGCCCAAAATCAACAAGCTTTGGCTCACTCGAGATTATGGGATGCCGTCGGTGGTTTCCTCTTCCTGTTCTCCCATATGCAAGACAAATTGTCCAAACACTCGAGCCAAGTCGACCTCTTGAAGGAATTGCTCAATCTCCAAAAAGACATGATCACCATGATGTTATCCATGCTTGAAGGTACTTCACCAATATTCGATCTTTCTTTTTTCTTTATCGATATTATTGTCATAATTAATATAATTAAACTCACGAGAATATTGCCATCTCAGGTAACGTTGTGAATGGAACGATCGGAAAACAGATGGTGGACACCCTAGTCGAATCTGCGAGCAACGTCGAACTGATATTAAAATACTTCGACATGTTCATCAAACTTAAGGATCTCGTTTCTTCGCCGAGTTTCCTAGAAATTGACTTCAACAGCGACGGTTGGGTGTATCCTAAAGACTTCAAGGAAAAAATGGAACAGCAAAAAAGTTACACTAGGTGAGATGCCTTATCATTCTAGACAGAATATCGGTTTTCGTCCAGAACTTGATATTTTGCTACCATATGTCCATGAATCTAGACATTATCATCCAGACTGAATATACGAGATGAAAAAACGAATTTGTTTATTGTTGGACTTCTGCTTTTGGGTTTTTGATAGGATTTCTGTTTTTCAAAAATGGGCTTGGTTAAGGTAGATGTCTAGTCTAGAGAGCGGAAAAAGGAAAGAATTTTTGGAATTTTTGTTGTCCGCTTATATGCTAGATATAACAATAAATTTTTATCCATCGGGTAAACCGTATAGAGGAGGAAAATTGTTTTTTAATTTGTCTAGCATTTTATGAAAAATTCGTAAAAAAATGTTCCCATGGCGGACAGATAATCTCCGGATTTGCAAGTCTTAAACAAAAACTAAAAACATCATTTTGAAGGGGAAGGTTTGCCACGTGGTAATTCACCACCGTTTGATAAAAATTGATAAGTAAATAAATGGCAGCTTTGGAAAAATATTTATCGAAAACTTTGATCTATTTTTGCACCTTTTATGTCCTTTCAATGTGTATAATGTGAATTTTTTCATTAATGTGGTGAATTACCACACAAAACACCTTAATAAAGGATCGTACAAAGTTTTATCAAAATCGATCGAGCAGTTTCGGAGATTATCTGTCCACCATGTCAACATTTCTTTTTTCATCCTCGACTTTGGCGCCCTCTACGCATTTTTTACAAAATGCTGGACAAAATAAAAAAAGAATTCTTACTGTATACGATTTTCCCGATTTTCTGGATAATAATGTATTGTTATATCTCGTATGAAAGACGAGAGGAAAAATTTCGAAAATTGTTAGTGTTTTTCGCTCTTTAGACTAGACACCTACTTTAAGGTGAGGTTATTTAGATAATCTTGATTCGTAATTCAGGTTTTTATACGATCAGCCAGGTCTGCTTCAAGTACTTCGGCGAGTACGTTGCCTAGGTATTCTTTCGAATCATCTTGGCAAGCATTTACGACATTTTCATTTCAAAAGTATCTTTTGAACCTTGATTTATATTCTGCCCTTTCGAGATTTGAGGCCTGTAGCTTTTGCTTCTCCTATTTTAAACCTAATTCGTCAGACCCCATTCGCCTTTTTCAACAACCCTATGTTATCGACCAAATACTACTGTTTTCTATCGTTTTCAACTTTTCCGAACTTGGTGATACGTGTTCCCAGCGAGGAGATCGAATTTCTGTTGGCCTGTTGCGAAACGAATCACGACGGAAAGATCGACTATGTGACCTTCATGGACCGTTTCCACGAGCCAGCCAAAGAGATAGGTTTCAATCTCGCAGTTCTATTGACCAATCTTTCGGAGCATATGCCGAACGAGCCTCGTCTAGCGCGTTTCCTCGAGACCGCAGGTTCGGTGCTCAATTACTTTGAACCGTTCCTCGGCAGGATCGAGATTTTGGGGAGCAACAACAAGATCGAGAGGGTTTACTTCGAAATCAAGGAATCGAACATAGAGCAATGGGAAAAGCCACAAATCAAGGAATCCAAAAGGGCGTACTTTTACAATACCGTAGTCGAGGCAGGGGAGAAAGAGAAACTGGAAACTTTCATAAACTTTTGCGAAGACGCAATTTTTGAGATGCAACACGCGAGTGCGTTAATGGCTGTCGAGGAAAGTGGCGGTATTGGCAAAGCTCGTGAATCCTCGTACACTTATATGACCGATGACGACGAGGAAAGAAACAAAGACCCGATCAGACGTGGAATTCAAGCCTTCAAAGATGGCGTTTACTTCTTCTTTTCGATGCTCTCGCCTTCCAATATCAAAAATAAAATATTAGAGATGCAGCAGATGACTATACCAGAACTCTTCATTGGCTTCTTCAAAATGATATTCTACGCATTTTACTATTCGGGCTTTGGCTTCGGATGCGTTATCAATTATTTCATGAGACTACTACTCGCCCTGATGCGAGGACCTAATCTTGAAGAACCCATTGTCGAGATCAAAGAAGAAGAGGAAAAACCGTCGAGGCATTTGCCTGCTCTTCCACCAACACCGGACGAATCGAATCTGCAAGTGAGTGCTGTTCGTTCATTCATTCGATGAAATTTTATCGATCCAATTGTTTTTTCGAAATCTGAACGAAGCCATGTTTTTCAATATTTTCTGACACTTTTTTTCTCGGTTCAGGTACAAGCCTTCGGGATGGACATTACGAAGGAAGAGGGCGGTCAGATAAAGATAGCGGCACACGAATCTGCGGCTTCGACACCGCAATCGAGCATAGAGGAAACAGGGGAGAGCACCCCTGAAGAAGGAACCACCGAAGATTTGGCGAGGGAAGGTGCTTCCGGTGAAACCGAACCGGTCACGTTAGCGGACTTGCTCGGGTACGGACGTTCAAAAAATACATTGGTCGAGCTAATAAATAAATCATTCAATTAATTAATTAAACATCAATAAACTCATTTATTTATTTATGTATAATTTATTAATGAATTAATCGATTAATCATTAACATTTAGCGATTGATTGATCAATTAAGTTGAGTAAATTGATACATCGATCCATCGGTTATAATATTAGGCAAATTGGTAGATTGTTTGATCAATAAAATGAATTACATTGATAAAGTAAATGATCGATTAAATAAATTAAATTATGTAAATAAATAAATAAGGTGACAATAATCATGGGTTTGACCAATCAAATGAATTAAATTAATAAAATGAATGATCAATTATTGATTGACTAATCAAATGAATTAAGTTGATAAAGTAAATGATCAATTAAATAAATTGAATTATGTAAATAAATTAATCCTCTGACAATAATCAAATTTTGACAATATTTTTCTATCTATTTTTAGTTTTTTTTCCACGTACAGTTTTCCGTGTCACAGGTTTTCATTTATCGATTTTTCAGGGGTGAACAAGCAAGAGCTCAGGCCGCGGCGTCTGCCGAAGCTGCCGCTGCCCAACAAGCCGCCATGGCCGCCGTTGAAGCCGAAGCCAAACACGAAATTGTTGTGGAGCCTTCGGCAAGCTCCACCATTGACTTTTCCAAATACACTCATCGGGTGGTCTCCTTCCTCGCTCGGAATTTCTACAATCTTAAATACGTCGCCCTCGTTCTGGCTTTTTGCATCAATTTCATGCTACTCTTCTACAAGGTAAAGTGGAATTTTTTTTCGGAAAAAATGCCACTTTCTCACTAAATTTGCCCGATTTTTTTCAGTTAATTGAGACTTTCCGGAGAAATCCGGAAAAAAAAATATTTCCACATTAATCCGAAATTTTCCAAATTTCTCCGAATTTCTCTAAATTTCCCCCCTTTCCCTACATTTATTTAAAAAACTCCTATTTTCTTCCAAAACTTTTTCGATTTTTCCAGTGAATTGAAACTTTTCGGAGAAATCCGAAAAAAATTATTTCTACATCCCATCGAAATGTCTCAAAGTTATCCGTATTTCTTTAAACTTTCGCTATTTCTTTTCGAATTCCTTTAATTCTTCCGAAATTCTTCAAATAAGGCATTTCCAAAGGCTAGAAAACAATGAAAATATCTCGTAAATAAAATAAAAAACCAAATAAACAAATAAAGAAAAATGAAAATGAAAAACGAAACCAGAAAAAAGAGGAATATTGGAAAAAATCAGCATATTGCAAGATTAATATTTCTCATATTTTCCCTGATTTTCTCCGAATTGGGGAAAAACCGAAAAAATATGAGAAATTGGGAAGAAAATTTTACCGGGTAAGTGAGGTCGTTAAGAAATTAGAAATAGACATGATATACATTCAAGGATGACCGTACTGGTATCAAAATGGAACCTTTTAAAGTTTTGCCGGGAAATCAGATTATTTAAAAATTCTTCGCAGATATTGTCTTCCAGATGAAGAAAATTCAATTATGCAATAACGATGAAACAATTGCTGGGGTTTTTATTGACAAAAAAAAATGCAGGTAACATCGTTGGTGGACGAGTCATCAGACGGTGACAGTGGCGAGTCGATCGCGAATATTTTGAACGAGATGTCGGGTGAAGGACTGTCAGGTTCCGGTTCAGGTTCGGGTTCGGGTGGCAGTGGAATCGAAGTTGGAAGTGGTGGTGATAGCGAGGGTTCAGAAGAGGAGGAAGATCCTGCAGAGTTCGTCGAAGTTGCCGAAGACTTTTATTACATGGCACACGTAATGAGGCTAATGGCACTCCTTCATTCCCTCGTTTCGCTGGCAATGCTCGTTGCGTATTATCATCTCAAGGTAAAAATATTAAACCGTAAAAACTCCTTGATTTTATTGCAGCCTTACTCAGTGCCAGATTGAATCGTAATTTCGACGAAGGTTACGTAATTTTTTATCGGTTTACTCTTATTTCTTCGATCAGGTGCCATTGGCCATTTTCCAGCGTGAAAAAGAAGTCGCCCGGCGCGTCGAGTTCGACGGCCTCTACATCTCCGAGACCCCCGAAGAAAACGACTTCAAAGCCCTTTGGGACAAAATCGTCATATCAGCCAAAACTTTTCCCGTCAATTATTGGGACAAATTTGTCAAGAAGAAGGTACGACAGAAGTACAGCGAGGCTTACGACTTTGATCACATTAGCAATTTACTCGGTATGGAGAAGACCTCGTTCAGCCAACAGGAAGTCGAAGGCTCCGGTGCTTGGTATTTGTAAGTATCCGGATCATTCTCACCTCAGCAAATTTCTAACAATATTGATTCGCGAAATTTTTGCACGCGGAAATCATGCTGATTAATACTTTCGTACTTTTTGACAGCATCATGAATATCGATTGGAAGTATCAACTGTGGAAAGCTGGAGTAACCATCACTGATAACGTAAGCAACTTTGGTCAATTTACTGCTTTGAAAAGTTCAACACTGACCTACAAAACTACTTTCGCGAACGAAAAAGTAGTTTAGAAAAAAAAAGAGATATAATTTTTAAATCAAGTTAATAATCATCAATCATCATAATAATCGTCATAATTATCGAGTTAATAATACAACGACAAAATCCATTTTTGCCAATATTCCAATCTTTGGAAACTGGAACTTAGAAATTATGAGAGAAAAAAGGGTTTCTCAAATAAATAAATAGTATACGCGCAAACAAACCCAAACAAACCCATACATTGCAGGACAGCTTAACCCAAACAAACACAAACAAATCGACACATGCCAGGACAGCTCAACCCAAACAAACGCAAACAACGTTAAAAGCTTAACCTAAACGACCTTGAAAGCTTATCCCGGACCAACCCAAACGACCTTGAAAGCGTCAACCAAATAAACCCAAACGACCTTGAAAGCACCAACCAAACAAATCCAAACGACCTTGAAAGCGTCAACCAAACAAACCCAAACGACCTTGAAAGCGCCAACCAAACAAACGACCCAAACGACCTCGAAAGTTTAACCGAAACAAACCTAAATGACCTTGAAAGCTTAACCCAAACAAACCCAAACGACATTGAAAGCTTAACCCAAACAACCTTGGAAGTTCAACAAAGGTCGTTTGGGTTCGTTTGGTGGGCCAATTTTTGAACTCCAAACGACCTTGAAAACGTCAACCAAACAAACCTAAACGACCTTGAAAGCGTCAACCAAACAAACCCAAACGACCTCGAAAGTTTAACCGAAACAAACCTAAATGACCTTGAAAGCTTAACTCAAACAAACCCAAACGACATTGAAAGCTTAACCCAAACAACCTTGGAAGTTCAACAAAGGTCGTTTGGGTTTGTTTGGTGAGCCAATTTTTGAACCAACTTTGAACCAATCTGCTAAATGAAAATTATGTTTTTTGACAGTCGTTCGTCTACAGCTTGTTATACTTCGCTTTTTCCGTAATGGGAAATTACAACAATTTCTTCTTCGCTGCGCATCTTCTCGATGTGGCTGTTGGCTTCAAAACACTGAGAACGATATTGCAGTCAGTAACGCACAATGGAAAACAGCTCGTGCTCACGGTCATGTTACTGACGATTATCGTTTACATATACACGGTCATAGCGTTCAACTTTTTCCGAAAATTTTACGTTCAGGAGGAGGATGACGAGGTCGACAAGAAGTGCCACAGCATGGCGACGGTTCGAAACGATTTCATTTATCTAAAAAAATTACATCTTTTCCTAGCCAATCGTTTTTATTTTATTATTTTTTTTACCGTACAAATTCATTTTTTATTGCATCGTAAAAAAGTGAAATATTATTTTTTTCCAGTGCTTCCTGTTCCACTTGTACAAGGGAGTGCGAGCAGGTGGTGGTATCGGCGACGAGATCGGTGAACCGGATGGCGACGATTACGAAATATATCGCATAATGTTCGATATCACCTTTTTCTTCTTCGTCATCGTCATTCTTCTTGCCATCATTCAAGGTAACGGAACAATCATTTTGATCCACTCAATTATTCGATTTCCATTGTACGATACGTCTTTTTTTGTGTCACCAATTATTTAGTTGTAGTGGTTTGCAAGACAAACTTATTTTTCCTCTTTTTAATGAATCTGCATAATCAATATTGATTTTATGTTGATAAATCTAATGTAAGAGTAAAACATGAATATGTATATATTTTTCCAATGACACACTTTTGTTTGAAAGTTGTAAATATTACATTTATTATTCGCGATCATATAATCATAATTTATAAGTTTTATCGTTTTCAAGCAAAAAAGCGTTGTATTAAAAATATTTAGTCCAGAAACTATATATTTTTTAATGAAACACTTTTGCTTAAAAATCGTAAATATTCAATTTATTAATCGCGATCATATAATCATAATTTATGAATCTAAGATTTATCGTTTTCAAGCAAAAAAGCGTTGTATTAAAAATATTTAGTCCAGAAACTATATATTTTTTTAATGAAACACTTCTGCTTAAAAATCGTAAATATTCAATTTATTAATCGCGATCATATAATCATAATTTATAAATCTAAGATTTATCGTTTTCAAGCAAAAAAGCGTTGTATCAAAAATATTTAGTCCAAATACGATATATTTTTTTAATGAAACACTTTTGCTTGAAGATGGTCAATATTAAATTTATTAATCGCGATCATACAATCATAATTAAAAAATCTAAAATTTGTCGTTTTCAAGAAAAAAAGTGTTGTATCTAAAATGTTTAGTCCAAAAAGTATACCTTAAATTATTAATTACAAAATCGTAATTTCAATGATTGTAATGATAGCAAAAAATGAAACATAAATTAAGATTCACATATTATAATCGACACGTCCATGATACGGTTCGAATACCGTTATTTACGTACCACACATTTTTTCTTGGGTCCTCGATATACGAATCATGAATGATTCTCAGGTTTGATCATTGACGCTTTCGGAGAGCTTCGTGATCAATTGGATAGCGTAAAAACGGATATGGAGAGCAAGTGTTTCATTTGCGGACTGGGAAAGGAAACACTAGATACTGTGCCTCATGGGTTCGACACGCACGTTCAGCAAGAACACAACCTTGCAAATTACATGTGAGTATTTCGAAAATTACTCAGCTACGGTTATGGAATCACGATAATGGTATTCGCGATCGAAAAAGATATTCATTAATCCGAAACGACCAGTAATTCTCTATCAAAATGGACTTACTTACTAGAAACACTAAATCGAAGAAAAATTTAGAAAAAAATGTAAAAGAAAGTACAGAAAAATTGCAGAACAAATACAGAAAAAAAGTCTATTGAATTTGTTCAAAAATTTTTTTTCTTTTTCAATAAAATAATAACATAAAGCCCACACTTGGCTTTTGTTAGGAAACTGAAAAAAGTGTCCTGTAAAAAGGTTCATAGAAAAATATTTCAAAAATATAAATATAAAAAAGCATAAAAAAGTATTTTATCTATCTTTCGCTACAAAATAAAAAGACACTGTTCAGATAATATTAACATCGAAAATATGCAGGTCAGTGCTCATAAAATTAATAATAATGTCGTTGTTTTATAATTGAGCAAACAATGTCTCAATTTGCACCATATTTGACAATAATGAATATTCATTTAAATAGAACGAAGTCTGAAGCAAACAGGATTGCATATCGGTATTTATTTCTTTCGCAGGTTCTTCCTGATGCATCTAATCAACAAACCGGACACCGAGTATACCGGCCAAGAGACATACGTTTGGAACATGTATCAGCAACGCCAATGGGATTTCTTCCCAGTTGGTGATTGCTTCCGTAAACAGAACGAAGCCGTCGAAGCTTAGATTTTTCACCTGATAACTCGAAACTACACTAGGGCAAAATAATAAAAATCAAAGGCTGAAGTCTGACGTAATTGCTTCCTGTAGAGGGTCCGAGCCGGAATAATCCGATCGGCTCGATATCTGCGGGACGGAAAAAGTCGCGAGTCTGTTGTGTTGAAAGAAACAACAACAACAAAAAAAACCACAAAAATTAACTTTTAAAAACTCTAGATTTTTTATCGTGTTGCACGGTGTGCTCCGTGATATAGGAGTATAAAGAACGTACTTGTAAGGAATTTCCTTCGGCAAACGATCCCTCTCGAGGATTTACATACCCTTGAAAGATCGAGAAAAAGCTTTTTTTTTCCTGAAAATATTTTTTTTTAATACTGACGAAGCAATCATTTTGAGGATTTAAGGGTTTGTTCGATATATCTTTAGGTTGACGAATGAATTTTTAGTTTTATGAAAAATATGAAATAAACATAAGATTGGCAGAAAAAGAATTCGTTTTTTTAAAGACCTTTCACAGAAGGCTTCTATCGAGGTGCTCATTAGTACCAAAAACAAAAAAGTCATGCTTTTGCACAATACACATCCATTTTTCTATCGAAAACTACACGATTTTTCTAAATTAAGAAAGTCCATTACTTTACGTCGGAAATGCACTGTTTCATTAAAACGGAATTTGTGAAGTCAATATTTTGCAACAATCGATAGCAAAAGTGATAAAAAAAAAATGCGCCCATAAAGTATCTCCAAATGGTTGTTTTTTTCGTACCGGTCGCTTAACGGTTATTTCATATTTGTTTATAAAATGAAAAAATTGATTGGAGTACTTACAAGTACGAGAAAAGAACCCTTGAAGCTTCATTTTGATTGCTTCATCAGAATTTGAAAAAAAAAATGAAAAGAAACAAAAAAAACAAAAAAAAAACGCATTTTTTCCATCGATGGTATTTGAGACCATGAATCGCGTAATCGTTTTCACCTTTTTGCAGTCCCGCGAATTATAGATCGACCAGATATCGGATCGCGATTGTAGAAAAGTGTATAGTTAGCGAATCTCTTAAAGTTGTGACAGGACGGAAAAATTTTTAGCTAGACGTCTTAAAAAATAACAAGTAAACGATAAAATAAAATTAAAAAAAAAAAA
>JAPYZJ010000931.1:0-33513 GCA_030522765.1 Ophioninae sp. B BG-2022a
TGATCTCAATATCGTCCCCGGGACGGAATTAGGTGCTCGGTTTTAGATTTTAAGATTTTCCACTTCATTATAAAAACTATTCGTAAATAATTAAAAACATAGTTATGGAGTTATTGTTTATTTTTAATAATAAAGAAGTGTCCTCGCTGAATCTTTGTTGTTTTATTTATTTTTCTACTTGCAATATTTTTGTTTCTACAATGTTTTTACAAAAAGGGGACGATATTTGTCGACTGTACCTTACTAAAAAATAGGATTCTACTTACGCACCCACAAAAATAGGTTCTTCATGACGTATTCTACGTAAATCTTATCTTTGATACTTTGCAATCACGTAGACTGTTCCAATCGTAAAATGACCGCGACACACAACACCACCAATGACTCATATTGACTGTAAAGTTTTTATCCAATTCCAGATCAATGAATACCTTGCCAATTCTCTATTAAATCCACCGACTGTCCTTTTCTACATTGATTAGCTCGAAGCCTAGTATTATCTGGAAGTTAGCTTATCGAACGGTGCATTGCGATAGTTGTCATTGTGACAATCGACTTGTTGATCACGCGCAGTATTGCGATCGCGACTTATTCGCTAGGAATGAACCACGATGTGGTTCCTACTGAGACTATTCCCAATAGTGCTGTGCTTCGAGTATTCGATCGTACGAAAGGTCGTTGGTGAAGGTTAGTGACTTCTTTAAAAATATTTCCAAAAAGTTTACTTCGCGAGAACCCACCGAAGAGTTTATTATTTTTCGGGTCTGAGTAGGAAACCCAAACTTCTATTGACCAGAAGCTTCAAAATTCCGAATTTTAACAGTCCGAAACTACAAATTTCGTAAAGATTTACGAAATTTCTCTGGGTTTATTTGGGTTCGTTAGTTTGATTTAAAAACCTTGATTTTAAACGAATCCAAACAAACCCAAACATTGACGAAATTTGTAGTTTCGGTATATTCAAATTCGGAATTTTGAGTCGTCTGATAATTCGAAGTTTGGGTTTTCTACTCGATCCCTAATTTTCAAAGCCCTTCGAACATCCGACATTTGGAGCGTTGTCCTTTTCGAATACATCAGTGTTCCTGTGATTCGGTCAGACTGCAGATTTTTCTGGCCAAACGGTTCGGATTTAGAGGTAAACGAACACGATGATGTGCAACTGCCAAAAATTCGGGACGATGCAAAACCCGGTATGATTTTGATGCTCCTTAACACCGAGTACGTTGAAAAGATAACGAAAGTTGAACCCCACGGTGCCAGCAATTTGAGCTACATTCAGCCTCTCCTCGAGAAAAATACATTAAATTTAACCGTCAGCGATGATTTCATAAATTACGAGGAAACGGAGGTTGGTCACTGCGCAATCTATGACTGCATAGCCTTCAGTGCTTATATGCCTATATTGGAACTAATCAGGTTCCAGTTGCTAGTCGATCATCGATTTTTGCGTTTCAGTTGACATCCAGTATCACCTCTTCCGTTACGTTTTCGTGTGTAGGTGGAGCAACTAAACAACTGGTGTGTATTGCCTTCGAGAAATCTAATAAACCAGAGCAACATCCCAAAAAATAGCAATATCGAAGATTTTTTTCAAAATCGTATTTTTTGTTATCATCTGATTCCTTTAGAAGCTCTTCGAACTGAAAAACTTCTTCGTAAGCTCTTTTCTCGCGAAATCGATCGAGCTTTCAAATGAGTTTTGATCTAATCGGCTAGGACCACTTTCTCGTCTCCTGGAATTGCTTAAAGTCTACCTGTTGAATTTTCGTTTGGTTGTCAATTTTCGCGATGTTCAGGGGGCTCTTTCTAAAGCTGTTAAAAATAAATAATAATAAAAATAAAAAGCTGTTATCGTCAAATATAACAATGCAACTGCCATTACTTAACAAGCTTTGAACACTTATGGTTATCATTTTTTTCGGATGTTACTCCATTTTAATTCAAACATTTCATGGTGTTTTTCAACGAATGATTTTACTCTGCTGCATTGACGATTATCATTCCAGAATTTTGTTTTACCAGTTGAAGACATTAACAACCACCAGCCAGAATTCCAAAAAACCCCATACATTTATCAACTATCGATGCCCTACCCAAAAGGACTAATTCTTGGCTACGTGTACGCACGCGACGTTGACATAACCAATACGAACGTCACGTTTTATTTAGATTCGACTGATCCAAATGTTGCTGGATTGACGCTTTCTTGGTCGACCAGAGACCTCGATGATCGAAAGCTCTACAAAGCCTCGTTATCTACGAAATCCACTATCAATTTCCTGGATGATGTGACGTTTTTACTTCACGCTAATGTAATTATGAAAAATTGGAAAACAAAAAAAATCAAAACTCTGAAAAAACGAAATTAATTTCACTCAAACAAACCCAAACAAATTTTATAAATATAATACTAGCCAACTCAGTTTTTCCCACATTTTAAATCTTACAAGCTTTTATTTAACTTTTAGCTTTCAGGTATTTTCTATGGCATGTAAAAACAAAACTTGGAGCCCTGAATTTTTAGGAATTAGCATTTTGAATATGACGATGCATGGCTCAGCTTTGAAAAAAATATTCGAAAAATTGTTATTTTCAATTAATCAAATATAAAGTTTTGTATCACAATTGAACTAATTAAAGATTGACAAATAGAATATATTTTATATGCAAAAAAATAATATTTTTACAAAACAAGCTTTCATCCAATGCAGTAAACAAAAGAAAAAAATTTTCATGTCAAATCACTTGACGAAAAGTCACTATCAATAGAAGCTTGAGATAGATGTAAAACTGCATTTAATTTATTGCAAAACAACCCTGTGGCTTTCTAAATTAAAAATTCTGAAATTGAATATAAACGTGGGAGGTTCTCTACTTATTCGTGTCTCAAATAAAAAACGGTTGATGAAGCTGAATTGATAACATATGTTAAACATTAGTAAAGTTGAACTTTTAAAGTTTTTATTTATAGCTTACACGTAGGTTACTTCGTGAAAAAATATTATATAATTACAAATATAATTATATAAAAATTGTTATATAATAAAAAAAAATTTCGACACGAAATAAAATGTTTTTTTTTAAATATTTTTTTTGCTTATATATTTGTTTATAATTATAGAATTTATAATTATAAAAATGATTGATTATTCTGTATTTTTCGTAATTTCGACGATCCTTTCAGGACACTCCTTCCACAGGATCTATTTTGCAAAGCTCTACCAACGTGACTATTCAAGTCGATCGCAAAAATTCGATACTTCGTTTCGCAAAGCCCCTTTACAAAGCCGATTTGACCAACCTGACTTTTGACGATGCAAGTAACATTAAATTTCTATTAATCGCGTTTTTTCAAATGTTTTCGATTTTTGATGTTGTTACAAATTTTGGGTTTTGAGTACGTCGATTTTACGGTGCTTATAGGCCAATGGAAAATTATTGACATTCTCAGAGGGAGACATCGTTTTGAACGGCGATATCGATAACGAAGTGAAATTTGATATACAGGATGAATTGGCAGGTAATTAAGAAAATGAATTGTTTTTTTATACAAATTGAAAAATGCGATACAAAATTTTGGTGCCAGGTTACAGGGAGTATTTTGAGCCTTTTCGACTGAGCGATAGTTCAACGATGAGAATTCGATTGAAAAATCCATCAGTGGAATTATTCCAGGAAAGTGCCGTCTTGCTTAAACTTACGGTAAACTTCTTTTTTTTTATCGTCTATTTTAAAAGAGATAGAATTCATGGATGAAATTGTATGGAATTTTTCGTTTGGGTTTGTTTGAAGTTTTTTAAAAATTATTTTTTTTTCAGGTCGAAAAATTGGCAGTTACCGAATCGACGATAATATCTATTTCTCTACCTGGTTCTAGTGAGTACTTTTGCAAGATTCAATTTTTTTTCGATATCGCAATTTTTGTCTGGGCGTTTGTTTGCGTTTTAGAAAACCTTAATTTTGTTTCATATTTTCTGTTCTAAATTTTGTTTTCTTGGGTTTTAAACAAATGTCTTTTTTACGTTGTTCTCTACTTTTTCATGTTCAATTTTTTTGGTCTTGTTTGGGTTTTAGGAAATCATAATTAAATTTTATTTATTATTGAAAAACGAATGATTAATTTTCATGTTTTACTGCACAATGAATTATTAAATTACATGTTTTATTGAAAAATGAATGATTAAATTTCATATTTATTTTAAAATTTTCTGTTTGTTTGGGTTTTAGGAAGCAGTAATTGAAATTCATTTTTTATTGTTAAATTTTGGGTTCGGTTGGATGTTACAGTGTGTTGCCAATCCATTCCATGTTCTTCAACAACGGTTGTTCCAACTGAACACGAGGAGACGAGTAACGATGTTCTCGTGATAGTGTTCGGCGTTCTTTTCGCAATTGTGACAATTTCTCTTCTCGTAATCGTGCTCCGAAAGCAAAGTTCGTATTATCGTATCTTACCGTATCAAAACCGTTTCAGGTGTCCCATTCTGATTTTTTTTCATTTTTCGATATGTTATTTTTTTATCGAACTTGAAGAGACACGTATCTTTTTTTTTTCAGAGTTTCGCCTGCCGTTGAAAAAAATAATCGCTCCAAAATCCAATTTCGTGACGAAGCTTTGAGCTCAAACTTACATTTTCCAAAAAATTCGAAACTCGAAAAACAATACATTCGAAAAAAAAAACATTTGCTCAAAACACATAAAAAAATGTTTTTTAGATTTATCAACCCATGTCACTCAAACCACAAAAATAATGTACATTAATTATTTTGTTGTTAAATAAATAAATGAATAAAGCAATTTCGGTTTTTTTTCGATCGTGACTCAGCATGAATTATTTGATCTGTCAATGAATTTCATCTCGTCGTAATATCCAAAATTGCAGCATCCGATACCCGATTAATTTGAAGTTTTTTGTAATTTTCTCATGTTGAATTTTTGAAGATTGAGATAAGATCGGGATATTATCGGATAAGATCGAAGGTTCGATGTCTGCCAAGGTTTTACGAGACCTGTCCCATGCCTTATCCATGTCAACAATAAAATAACACGATTGATGATGAAGATACCTTATCGTATTCAATTGCATTTTTCTGTGGCGTAAACAAATACGTTTACCGTCATTTTTTTTTAAATTTTCCAATCGCTTTGACATACGATATATTTAATTTAAAAAAAATTCATCAAACAAACATTTTTATTGTTCAATGTTATAAAAAATATTTGGTGCGGAAAAAACGAAGAGATAAATAAAAAAATTGATACAAAAAATAAATCCCATTACATCTTTCTATTAATAATATACAATAAGAACAAAAATATGTTTGAGTACATTTTATTATTTTTGCATATAAATTTGCACAATTCATTACTGAACATTGTTAATAATTAATAGTAACTAATTATAAATGAAAACAATTAATAATATCCAATAATATATTCACATTTGTACGTTTTATAAAAAATAATACAGAATTTTATTTTTGAAAAAAAATTAGCAAATAAAAATTGTAATTTGAAAAAAATCTTGATTTTATAATTACGCCTTCAGTCTCTCGACAATCCGCACAGTAGGGAGGAACTTTTGTTGTTTTTTACGCTTCACAAGCCGATGGAGGTTTTATAAAATTATTCTCGAATTCAGAACGCGTGTTCTAAGCTCGTTACTTTTTTTATTTTTGATCTTCCTCGACTCGCGGCGTTTCAAATCGAATATCGAATGTTCCGATAACACGTGGTCGGGAAAACGCACCAGGAAATGAGCATGAAGAGAACAAGGACCGTGACAAAGGCCGCCCAAAATGACCAAAAGAGGCACAATCGAATCCTCATCCAAAACGGGCCCACCGTGTGATAAGCGTAATAATCCCTTATCGAGGCTGAAAAAAAACGAATGATTTTTCTGCAGCGCTTTGCCAATAAAAAAACAAAAATTTGATAATTTTTTTATAATGTTTTCAACACTTTTATTTTGATCAGCTTCGTTATTAATTTTTTTTTTTTTTCAAAATTACCTACATTTTTGCAAATTTTTATAAAATTTCTACTAAAATGTTGTTTTTTTAAATAAAATAATCTTTTTCGGGATTTTTCCAAACCATCTTCTAAAATTTTACCGAAATTACGTAGCGTTGAATAAAAATGAAGGAAATCCTCTGTTCGAAAAAAATGCTCCCGAGCTTTCTCCATTACTACGCAGTTTTCTTTTTTCTTATCAGTGGAAATGTTTCATGATATTCCAATTCTCATTCCCAGTCGGGCTCAACCGAGTTATCGACCCTCGTCAACAAAAAGTTTATGGTAATCTCTAAATATTAAACTCTTATCGGAGATAAAATCCTGAGGATACTTTTTGGATGCGTGTCAATTTGGACAATGAAAAATGAAAGAACACAAGGTATCTAAAGATTAAAAAAAAATTTGTTAAGGAAAGTCGATAATGTGTTGTAAACATGATTCGTTTTATTCTCTATTTAAAAAAACGTCATTAAATACCCTCTTTCATTCTGTTTTATAATGCAATTGATATTATTTTTTCCTTTTTTTCTGTGTTCAGAAATTTGGTATTTTTGTTATATGTCATTACTGGGCTTATTTTGGAAAATTCTATTCATTATTTTATTTCATTACTGTCCTATTTTATATATATTTTTTATAGGGCGAAAATGGGATAGTAATGAAATAAAATAATGAATAGAATTTTTCATCGAATTATATATATATATTAAATCAAATCGAAATCGATTCGAATTTTTTTTTCTTTCGATCTAACTATATATATTAAATATATATATATCGATTTTCACCGAAAACATAAAATTTAAATACCGATCGCTCACCATTTTTCTCTTTGCTATCGGAATCCATAATGTTGATGCGCACACCTTCTGAGCCGGATTTTCCTAAGAGTGGAGTGCTCTCTTTCGAACGCATTTTCCACCGTGTAGAAATAGCACGACGTGTCACGGCGACCACTGTCCAACTGACACGATAATTTATTCGAGACAATAAGAAACGTAAACTATGTACGGAGAGAGGGAACCAAAGAGAGAGAGAGAGAGAGAAAAAGTAAGAGAAAGAGAACAAGATGGTAAACGAATATTCGCAATATTTTTGTACGAATATCTAAACTGAATCCCGGAGAGAGAAATTACGGAGATCGCGACGCCTACATCTTCGAATTGTGAATGAAATATTGTTTTCCATATCACATGCTGCGCACCGATTTCGCCCCATTCGTCCGAGCGGGGCCACATTCCGATATGAGATAACGAGTAAAACGAAAAAAAAAAAATAGAAAGCGACGAGAAATTACGGAAAAAAAAACTCGACGATCGCGATACGAAAAAGTTGAGACTTTATTTTTTTTTAGGAAAAAAAAGACTGATGAAATGGAAAACGTTTGTTTGGGTTGACTTGTCATTGTTTTTATGTAGATTTTTGTTTGTTTATAAATCAACATTGGAATTTTGGAGGTTTTATCATTTTTCTATAATTTTATGGGTTTTATAATTTTTTTTTAATGAAACATCGTTAAATATAAATTAAGAAATAAATAAAATGTGAATTTATATATTTACAGTATTTCATGAATTTACAATTAACGTTGGAGGTTTTTACGCTTACTGACGAAATTGTATTTTAGTTATCAATTCACCATTACATTTTTATGGTTTCTATTTTTATTCATTTTATTTTGTTACTTTCGAAAAAATGGAAAGTAACAAATCGGTCGAAAAAATGGAAAATAACAAATCTTTCGAAAAAATCGAAAGTAACAAATCTTTCGAAAAAATCGAAAGTAACAAATCTTTCGAAAAGATCGAAAGTAACAAAACTTTCGAAAAAATCGAAAGTAACAAATCGTTCAAAAAAATCGAAAGTAACAAATCTTTCGAAAAAATGGAAAGTAACAAATCTTTCGAAAAAATCGAAAGTAACAAATCTTTCGAAAAAATCGAAAGTAACATATCGTTCGAAAAAATCGAAAGTAACAAATCGTTCAAAAAAATCGAAAATAACAAATCTTTCGAAAAAATCGAAAGTAACAAATCGTTCAAAAAAATCGAAAGTAACAAATCTTTTGAAAAAATCGAAAGTAACAAATCTTTCGAAAAAATCGAAAGTAACAAATCTTTCGAAAGGATCGAAAATAGCACATCTATCGAAAAAATCGAAAGTCACAAATCTTTCGAAAAAATCGAAAGTAACAAATCTTTGGAAAAGAGCGAAGGTATCAAATCTTTCGAAAAAATCGAAAGTAACAAATCGTTTAAAAAAATCGAAAGTAACAAATCGTTTAAAAAAATCGAAAGTAACAAATCGTTCGAAAAAATCGAAAGAAACAAATCTTTCGAAAAAATCGATTTTTTTTTCATAAATCACCTCTACCATACGTGTAGAAAATGTGTGCCAAAGAATTTGTTGATATTGGAAGTGGTTCACAAATTACGGCTCTAGAACGGAACAGGTATACGGTTACTATAAATCATATGCGTGAACTTTGAAACGCATTTTTCTCGAAACACCATTTTTTGAAACGGCGTCCACGATATTTCAGAAACTACTGCAGCGATCTTATTCAAATTTATACAGCATTTTTAATATGATATAAGCCAGCGATTTTAGTTAGAGTTGATTAATTTTTGCTGCGGGAGTTTGAATAATGAATTTACGTTTTACAGGTACGCAATTATTGAGACAGGTGGACGTTCTTTCAATGACGGCCGTTGCTCCGCGAGATCTAAGAATAATTCTTTAAACTCCTGCTTGATGAACTTCGGGGTCGTTGACCGTGCAACGTCCAAGAATTAAAGTCAAGTTTAATGCGCGTTTAATTCGAAAATTCGTTCACCTGCTACAAACGAAATTTCGAAAATGTGCAGATCTTTCTATAAATTTCATAAATCTTTTAACAGTTCGGAATCTTTAGAAAATTTTGAAAATCTGTTGGGATATTGCATTTTTTCGATATTTTGTAGATTGTCTATACAATTTCTCATTATCTAAAATATTTAGAATGTCAATATTATTTAGAACTCGTAAAATATCTAGATCATTTAGAATTTCTAAAATAATCTTAGCCAATAACCATACCCTTCGAAATTTACTAGATTATCTAGAATTTCTAAGAGCGTTCGATGTACTAAAATCTCGAGACATTATATGCCTCGTTCATAAAATGTATCAATTTTGAAACGATATTTTAGATAATTTAGATTTAGAATTTCTAAAATATCTATATTATATGGAATTTCCAAAATGTGTACATTATCTAGATTTTCCTGGTTCCTTTGGTATTGAACATTTCTAAAACGGCTAACATTTTTAGGTTTTTCTATAAAATTATTACACTTCATAGAATTTCTAAAAATGATTGATTTTCTAAAATTTCGTTGCAGCCGATGCTTCGTATCATTTCGAAAAAGTGTCCATTTTTTACAATTTCTGAAATCACTCATTTTTTTAGAGATTCTAAAATTTCTTTATTTTCGGAAATGACTGTATCCAAATTTTCTAAAAAAAAACTGAAGGTACGACTCGTCGTCTCTCGTGACGCATCCACGAACACTCAAGGAAGAAAAGGTGAAGGGTCAATAATCCTCATCAGTCCAATTGTATAAATAACTTATGTATTTGGCGCGCTACATGTAATTGGGAATGTCGATTCTTTACATCGTTTTTTTTTTAACTTAGCCTACGTGCTTCGTACGCGAGATCCTCTTGTCGATTCCTCATCCATTTTTTTTACACATTAATCGCATGGCAATATTTTCAATTATCTCATTTTTCGAACTGGAACGTTTCAAAACAGACGCATTTTGTTCGCGGTTTTGCCGATCTCGATTTCGCACGTTTCAGACCTCCCAATAATTTTCAAAATGCTTAGAAAAAAAAGACATCCCCAAGGCCCTTTTTTTTTCGTAAGGACGAGATCCGAGCGTCAAAATCGGAAGTCAAAAAAAGATTTCCACTTTGCGCGTGTTTCTAATTAAAAGAAAAAAAGAACAAAAAAAAAAACTCGCGGTGTCATTGAATCAAAAAAAAAAAAAACAAATCGGCAAATGAAAAAAAAAACGTTGCATGCTAGTCAAATTCAAAATTCGGCAATTTTCGCGAAAATAAAATAAAATAAAATTCAATTACGCGCAAAGTTTGATATCTTTTGAAAAAAAATCCCTAAAAATTTCGACGCTCAGTCCCTCCGTGAGCAAATGAAAAATCGACGAGTTTTCCCCCACTCGATGTTCTTTTATATGTACGTGTACATATACACACGCGTACGTGTATATGTAATTTTTTATTTTTCCTTTATCTTTTTTTTTACAAAAAAAAAAAAACTGAACGGTGTTCATTGTACGAAAGTGTAAATTTTCTCGGGTCGAGAAATTTCGTTTTCTCGAGCTGGCGCAATCTTGTCGATTAACAATAGATCTTTACGATTCGAAAAATATATTTATATCATATATATATATTCTTATTGTTTAATATATAATCTATCTATTTATATATGAACATGTACATTTTCATCGGAGCTTTGAATTTCAAGAAATCAAATGACGTATCTTTTTCTTTTCATATATACATACATTTTTATATATATGTGTGTGTGTGTGCCCAAAACTGCTGCGCTAATTATCCTAATTATAATAATCAAATATCCATTGGCACGATAGTTTCGAAAAAAAATCCTTTAGCGATTTCAAAATTTCGCGCGTCGTCGCCCGAAATTATCGTCTACGAAAAAAAAAGCGGCGGACTAGCGTTTTTTTTTGTAGACATAAATCGATATGGGAAAAAAAATCGTGTGCAAAAATGCAAACTTGTGCGTGAAAAAAAAAAGAAATTGATTTCATCGGGAATATTTTCAGAACATATGTGATTGGAATATGTTCCGATTTTTTAGTATTCTCGGTACGTGTAACGTGTCTCTTAAACTGCTCGATTTTTGACGATTTTTTTTTCTCGACGACTGCGAATTTATAAACATTTGTTTGTTTTTCGGTTCGTAAATTATTACCGGAAGCTCCGCCATCTTCGATCCCCCTCGCATCAGTCTTTATCACTTTTGTAAATTCCACATTTTTTTCTTTCTTTTCGAAATTTGAGCTTCGCTTCAGCCGACGATCGGAAAAGTCTTCGGGGACTTCCGGTTTGTTGCGAGGCCCCCGCATCGCTAGAGTCCACATCCGGTTGAGTCAGTCGCGAAATGTAAATGCCTCAAAAAACAATGTCTCGCGTCATTGATCTTAAGACCCCCGAAATTCGCGACGTAAAAAAAATAAAAACGGATAAATCAAAATTCAAAAAGATAATAATTAAAAGATCGGACTCGTGAGGTGAAAGGACTCTGCGCGATTCAAGGGACTCGCGCTTGATTGGTCGGAGCTGAGAAACGAAAAAAAAAAAAGAAATATTTAGCAGGGCACTTTGTTTTTAAATCGAGGTAGATCGACGGCGCAGGCGTCGTAGTACTTAACCTAAAAGAAAAATAATTCCAATAATTTTCGATACAATCTCGGATCCCTTTTTCCTTATCATATTGGCACATTCTAGAAAATATTCTGAACAAAGCTAATTCATTGTAGGAAAAAAAAAACTGAGTATATAAATTTATATACATCTTCAAAAAATAATGAACAAAAAAAAAAATTAAACGCCAATGGACGTGAAAAAAAAAAGAAATAAAGATCCGTTAGTAAAGTCACTCGAATAACGCGCCACTTCCGGTCTATTATTAAATTGCACCCCGAGCTGTGTTCGACGCTCACAGCGCTCCGCCCGGTGTTGTATATTGACTAGAACGCAGAGATTCCGTTTGATCCGTCGCTACCAAAAGTTGTCAGTGTTTTCCGTCTCCACAAAAAAAAAAGAACAGTAAAGAAAAAGAAAACGGTCGTTTGTTTTTAAGAGTGTTTAGACCGTGCGATGTGCAAGAAGAAGGACAATTTGTCGTCGCACTCGTGGCCGCACATGTTGCAAGTGTAGGGATCCTTGTAACCGTGATAGCCCATGTGAACGGTATACATGACGACGTTGCCAAAAGCGATCTCGCAATATTGGCAGGTGAACTCATTACTGACAGCCAACGCGGAACTTCCGGTTGTCTCTTTGGAGTTTGCAGGATTGGCGGCGTCATTGGTGGAGTTGGTTGCGTCATTGGCGGAGTTTGTGACGTCATTGGCGGAGTTGGTGACATCATTGGCGGAGTTGGTGACATCATTGGCGGAGTTGGTGACGTCATTGGTAGAGTTGGTGACGTCATTGGCGGAGTTAGTGACGTCATTGGTGGATTCGCTCGTTTCGGTTGGATCATTGTCATTGTCATTGACGACTCGCCTGTCAAGCTTGATGGCTCGTCCTTTGCGTCTACTGGTACCAGCGGCTCTTGGAGAACTTCCGGTTCCAACGGTCTGAGGATCTTTCCGGTTGTTGTTGGTATTCGAGTGATTATTGTTGATCAAGAACTCGGTCATTTTTCCAACAGCGATAAGTGGGTCACTAGGATTGGCGCCGGCCACTTCCGGTTTGCTGAGATCGAGAGGTGCCGCTTTGCCTTCGATGTGGCAACCGGAAGTTGGAAGGGAATTCAATCCCGAGTTATCCTCCAAAATTGGCTCAACGATTTTCGAGTTGTTGTTGGTACCGATGTCATTGGGATCCTGATCATCAACGCTCATCCGATCATTGATGATTTTGGCGTATTCGGCGAAGAGATTAGTCTTCAGACTCTCGAGATGTTTCTCCTCGTCTGTCAGCTGATAATGATTGGTCATCGGGAAACCTGGGAACAATTGTCCATAAGGGAAGTTCATTGGTCCGTTGATAGCGTGAATAGCGGTCATTGGGTTGATGCCGAGATTCATTTGGGTCTGGCCATTCGCCATTTGATCAACGCTGTCGTCCATTTTGACGGTTTCGGAAGGTTTCTGTTTGGGTCCTCTTCTGGTACCGTAAACGTCGATTATGGGCAATGGATTCGGTGATCCATCAGCGTTCAACACCATTGCTGGATTGTGCTTGTACTTTCGCAGATGGAGCTTCAGCGAATGGCAATATTTGGTCGCGTACGAACAATTGGCGCAACGGTATTGATAAACGTTCGAGTGCGATTTCAAATGGCTGTTCAACATCGATTTGTTGACGCAGGAATACGAGCATTTGTCGCATTTGAATGGTTTCGAGCCGAAGTGATTACGAAGATGATACTCCAAGTGATGCTTGTACTCGGTTACGAATGGACATTTTGGACAAGTCAAAAGCTTTTCTGCCTTTATGTGACCACGACTGTGCTCCCAAAATTCGAGTTTCGTTATCGCCACGAAGTTGCACTGCTTGCAACGGAAAGTCTTCACTTTGCCTTGGGAATTGACTCGCGGAACGCGCAGACCCGGCTCGTCGGCCTCTTCGGATTCCTGCTCCGAGCGTTCACCCTGCGACGGCGAGGCGCGATTTTCCTCCTCCATGGCAGTCACGTGATCCACGTGATACTGCTGGCTCGAATCTTCGGAAAGAAGAGTACTGCCGAACTGTGGGGTCTCGCAGCTTGAAGCGTAGTGGCTTGCCAGGTGCTCACTGAACTGTAACCTAAAAAAACGGGTGGATATCAGATCGATGTTCGTTGGAAATCATCACAGGTCAAACAAAATCATCGGAGACTCCGAGAGATTGCTCAAGATTGTAGGAGATTATTGAAGATTGCTGGAAATCATTAGGGTTCATCGGAGATTGGTCGAGATCGTTGAATCACGCGGAGATCAATGGAGATCTTTAGAAATAATTAAAAATCATTGGAGGTCTTCAGAGATCATTCAAAAACATTGGAGACAATTGATTATTGTTGAAAATCATTGTCGAGCATCGACAATCTTTTGGAATTATTGAAAGTCATTGGAAATTATTGTGATTTCTTTGGAATTATTGAAAGTCATTGGAAATCATTGCAAATTCTTGAAAGTCATTGGATATCATTGCAAATTCTTGAAAATCCATGGGAATCATTGGAAATCAATGGAATTCATTGGAAGTCATTAGAAATCATAGGAAATCATAGGAAATTATTGGAAATTATTGGAAATCATAGGAAATCATTGGAAATTATTGGAAATTATTGGAAATCATTGAAAATCATTGGAATACAATGGAAATTATTGGAAAATAATGGAAATTCTTGGAAAATAATGGAAATTATTGGAAAATAATGGAAATTATTGGAAATAATGGAAATTATTGGAAAATAATGGAAATTATTGGAAAACAATGGAAATTATTAGAAAATAATGGAAATTATTGGAAAATAGTGGAAATTATTGGAAATCATTATAAATCGTTGGAAATCATTGGAAATCATTATAAATCGTTGGAAATCATTATAAATCGTTGAAAATCATTATAAATCGTTGGAAATCATTATAAATCGTTGAAAATCATTACAAATCATCGAAAATTATTCGGCATCATTGGGATAACATGTAGATCATCAAAATGTATCTCAGCGACAATAAAGACTCTGGCTTACCTGTTGAATGTAGTGAACGGACAGATAGGACACTGAAGATTCTCCTGGACTGCCTCGGACTCCTCGCCCACGAGTTTCATGCTGCTCGTGACGTCGTCCATCGCTTGATGTTCGCCGGCTCGATGATGGGAAGTCTCATCCATTGCGTGGAGCCTTCCATACGCGATTGGAGACTCGCAATTTTTGTAGATACTTTGTGGACTGTAATCGAATCTAGTGCAGTGCATGACGTTCGAGTCCTGAGAGGTGGCACTGCCAGGTGAGAGGCTGCAGTTTGCCGTTGACGAGGAACGTCTGCTTCTCGGCGACACCGAGTTACTCGTGTAATGACCCGGCGAGACGCCGGAATCGTCGTTTTTGTCCTCGGTCGGTTCCTCCTTCTGAAAATATCGAGCGATCGGTAATTAAAGAGCTCCTCGTAAATCGCCAATTTTCCTGAGTTTCGAACATGGTGAATTTATTAAAAATTAATAATTGTTCGATTTAATTCATCATCAAACAAACCCAAACAATAAAGAATTCTTAAATTGTTTCGGTGATTGGATAATTAACTAATTGGCCAAAAAATGAATGATTAATTAATTGGACAATTGAATATATAATAATAAATAATGTTATATTTACTCTTATATATAAATAAAAAAGAAAAATGTATAAATCACTGATTAGCTTCGTCACCAAAAGATAGTTCTTCGAGCTTATAATAAAATTAATAATTCCTCAACCGCATCAATAGCAATAATTAAGTGAAGAAATTGATACATGAATAAGGAATATTTGATTTTATTTCATTTACTGAAATATTCTATCGACTTATTTATTTATAAATTATATAAAAACAACAACTCGATTAGTAACATTAATAAATTCTTTCTATTAATAATTAAGTAATTCATCGTTTCGATAAATGAATAAATAATTAACTAACAAATCTAATGAATAAAAAATTCGTGATTGTCGTTACAAGAACGTTTTTTTTTCATTGTTCGAATAAGCGATGTATTAATCGTTTCCAATGTTGAGAAAATGAATAACGGAATAAATAAATAAATAAATAAATAAAGAAATACATAAATAAATAAATAAGTAAATAAATAACTAAAAATAAACGCTACGAAGAAATGAACAATCAATCGACCTTATAAATAAATAAATCATTAAGAAACTTTACGAATAATTAATCAATTAATTAAATAATATTTATACTCAAGCCTAAATAATAAAAATAAGCTTGCTGATGAACGAGCACGATTTTTCTCCGAAACTAACTCTCTCCTCTACTGCCACCCCCGCGTTATTGGAAGGGCACATTTTCGTATCCCCTGGCTGCAATCGCCACAGGGTGAGACAGCGATAAACTATATGGGATTTTGGAGGACGATATACGGGGGTGGGCGAACAAGGAACGAAATGGCGATGCTACTTCGGCGGCTGGCAGTTTCCCGAAGGGACTAAAGGGGGATGAAAACGCGGGATTTGATTCGCAGGGGATAGCGACGGGGTGCAAGAGCCCCGATTACTCACCACTATTCTATCGGTGATACCACCCCAAGCGGGCGTGGTTGGCGAATGGAGGGGTAAATGTTGCTCCTCCATGATGTTCTGTTGCTGTTGCTGCAGTTGCTGCTGCTGGCCAGGCGCTAATACGAGCGCCTCAGCGGTCTCCCAATTTCCTCGCATTTTTCTTTTTTCCTTCTGCAATCAAATACATTTTCTTCATTGATATTCCTGTCGCCAATACGTTTTTTTTTTTTAGTGAACTTCACTATTTATTTCCGTGCTATTTAACCTAGTTATAAACCCAAACAAACCCAAACAAAAGAGAAGAAATTATATGAAACTCGAAAAGTTCGATCGTTTTTTCAAAATTCTTGATAAACGATCGAATTTCTTAAATTCGAAACTTTGGAATACCTTTTTTGTACCCTTTTTTTCGGTCCGAACGAAAACATTTTTTCAAACTTTTTTTTTCAGTCCAAACAACATCGAGGAATTTTCTGAAACTTTGAAACACTCCAACTTTTTTTTTTCAAACATAGACGGAGAAATCATATTAAAATTAGTCGTTTGATGGTTTTTTCAAAATTCTTGATAAATGATCGAATTTCTTAAATTCGAAACTTTGGAATACCTTTTTTGTAGGCTTTTTTTGTGTTCGAACAAAAACATTTTTTCAAACTTCTTTTTTCAGTCCAGACGACATCGAAGAATTTTCTTAAGCTTTGAAAGACTACGAGGTTTTTTTAAATCCAAACAAAGACGAAGAAATTATATTAAAATTGGTTATCTTTGACTGTATGAAAAAAAAGTTTTTTTTGTAACAAACCGAAAAAAAAGAATATGGACGTCGCATTCTTTGGGCATGTTTTTCAAACCCAAACATCTTAAATGTGCTTTTAATCCTCTATTGTTTTGAGTTAAATGCGTGTTTCAAAATTATTTGAGACTTTTTTTAAGCCTTGCACAAGTAAAGTGTTATTCGAGTCGAAAATTTTGAATTTGAGAAACCTCTTATGGAAAAAAAGAAATGTTCTGATGGCGAAGATATCGTCGTTCGGATATATCGAATTTTTTTTCGATCGATTGTTCGCCCACGCCGCGTGCTTTCACTCTTTCGAAAAATCCGAGCGACAAAATAATTTGTCTTTTTTCAAAGGAAGCGAAGCGGTCCTCAAAGCAGACCTGGTTCGACGAAAGGGACCCAGCTGGCCCACGGGAAAAGGGGTTTTGTTCAAGATTCGTGAAAAAAGGGGATGGACGTTCCGAACTATTTTCCATACGACACAAAGATTTTCTCCCTCGCCCTTGAAAACTCGCGTTATTCGTTTTTTTTTGGATTCTTTTCAACGCAAGAAAAATCTGCATTGAAAGCAAAAATTTTGTGAGAAAAGATGAAGGGAAAAAAAATCGACCCAACAAACAGGGAGCGCGAGAAAATATTCCTGCAATCCTTTCCTGTGCGATCCCTGAAAGGTCTTGGAATTTGAAAAGAAATCAGCGAATAAAAGGGATAAAAAATAAATCTTTTCTCGAAATAACAAAAATTGAAACATGAAAAAAATTATCATCATACATCGTAACAATTTTTTAATAAACAGTCTTTAGGGTTTTTGTTTCAACTGTCTACGTTTGGGTTTATTCAAATTCGTTTGGGTTTTAATAAATCCAATCATTCACGGATCATTTTTTATCGCACTTTTAAATAAATAAGCATCTTTGAAAAAAAAAGTTCGAAAGAAAAAATAATTTTGTTTAAAAAACCTTCGGAGTAAAAGCGAGTTGAAAAATCATAAATCCTTTCTTCGAAATAAATAATAATAAAAGAATACCAAAAAATCACATTAATTACTATCAATGACACAAAGTTTTGAAGACTTTTTTCCATATTTAGGTTTAATTAAAGGTTAAATTTATTTCAGTTCAAGTTTAAGTTGACTTATTCTGAAATTGTTTGGGTCTGTCAATGTCTAATTTTGGGTTAAATTTTTGGAGTTTAATTTTTACATTTAATTTCAGATTACTTTTTTTAAGGTTTGAGCTTAATTAATTGTATTTTCTTTTCGTTCGAAATTACGACGCGTTTTTGTGAATTATTATTTTGTTTAGGTTTACTCAGATACGATTTTCGGTTGCGTTCTTCGGGATTTTTCTTTTTTATTTTCAAAATTGCGACACATTTTTCGCATCGAGGGAGCATATTCGATATTCGGAGGCGGAAAAAAATGTTTCGGTCACGAGGGCCGATTTCGGGGAAAAAGGGTTCGAGGGTTTAGCCGCTGAGGCCACGCAGATTTTCGAGCGAAAGAATTGCAAGGTTTCGAAAAACTCTTTGAACTTGGAGGCCCTGAGGAAAACAGGCGTTCGTGTTGGAAAAGAGAGAGAGAGAGAGAGAGAGAAAGAGGTCTCAATGGTTGTCGGGGGTTGATTTATTCAAGTGGAGCAAAGCCTTGTCTCTATTATATTTTCCACCATTCCTGACCAGAATGGAAAAACAAAATTTTCCCTATTTTATCTTCAGCTCCCCCCCTCTCCCCGAGCTCGTCTTCTTTCTTTTCGAATTTTGCGAATTTTTCGTATTAGGGTCGAACCTGGTCATAAATAATCGTTCGTGTCTTTTTGCCCCTTAACTCTATTAGATGTAATGAAACGGCGAGTGTTGGACGGAAGTCGAGAGAAATGCGCAAAACAGACAACCCTTGAACGGCACAGGCACGGGATTCGAGTGGCTCCGACGAAATTGCGATTTCTTAGAAATTCGTCGTCACTGTGCGAAACCAAATTACAACAAAGGGCACGAAAATTTGAAGGATAAAAAAAATCCACGCGACCGAAAGTTGAATAACGTTTGATAATTTATTACCCTTCCCTGAATTCGCAATTCTACCAAGAGAGATTAGTTTTGTATTTTTTTCGCAATTTTTTCCAAATTTTCGTTTGGAATTTGCATTTGTTTCTGGTCGAATTGGATTTGTGTGTTTCGACAATCAATTCGCTTGTTATCCGTTAATTTGTGCTTTACGATTTTTTTAACTTATTTATTGTAACTTATATTATTAATTTTTTCGTGCGATATTTTTATCATTTATTTCCAAGTTATTGATTCGTCTATGTTTATTGCTTGAAAGAACATATTTTTGCATTTATTGATACAAATGCAAACAAATCTTTTTTATAAAAAAATCATTATTATTACTATATAATAAAAACAATTATATTTGTTAGTATTTTTTAAATTACGCGAAAAGATTCCTAAAAATATTTTTTTTATTTATTATTATTTTTAATTATAAATATTCTCTTTTTGGTAAATATTTACAAAATTTGGTAAACCATTTTTTTTTTGTATATTTTCACCCAACATTAATTTAAAAAAGGAATTGAAGGCAGGGTGTTTGGAAATTGGAATTGGAATATCGTGTGACCTAATGTACAACAATTGTAAACAAAAAGTTTCGGATTATATGACGCGCGTAGGACATACTTTTCGCTTCGAGGTTCGTGATAAGAGACAAAGGAAAAAAGTGCCCGCTCACGGAGTACAAAACATGAATTTTCTAGTCAGAAATATAATGG
The DNA here is from genome assembly GCA_030522765.1 of Ophioninae sp. B BG-2022a. Lineage (NCBI taxonomy): Eukaryota > Metazoa > Arthropoda > Insecta > Hymenoptera > Ichneumonidae > Ophioninae sp. B BG-2022a. Next base: position 19,593 of record JAPYZJ010000931.1, read on the forward strand.
AGAAAAAATGAAAAAGAAAAATCGAAGCGATCGAAATTGTAATAATAATTTGTAATAATCATTTTGTAATAAGTTTAATTATAATTGTACGATTGCTGATCATGAAAATTCATGAAGAAATTTAATTAATTTAATAATCTTCATTAAACAAATTTTTTTTTAAATCAAACATTGAATAAATTTAATAACTTTGACCGGAAAAAATCGCCAATTATAAATAATTTTGCAATTGTTACTGAATTAAATAAACGAGATATTAAGCGATGACTAAACGATGAGCAACAATTTTTGTGTTGATTCCCCTGTCACGTCAGCTCTTGTTTCTAGGATTAATAAAATAAAAGAGATTAATTAATTGACAAATATTAAATAAATTTTGAAAAAACAATTAAAAAATGGCTTTCAGGACGCCATTTTCACCAACGATTTCTATTTTTCGTAAATGATTATTTATATATAAAATCGTCGAAGTCAAATTTGTGATTGGTGTTGAATAAAGAAAAAATCATTGGCCTCGGTTTCTATATGATATTAAACGTGGACAGGGACGAAGAATCATCGGCAGTCTTAAAAATGTGTTTCCACGTGTACGTAAACATCATGTTACAAAAAGTCAAAGAAAAAGAAAGCCGTCTCTGTAAACTGCTCGGTCGTATTTGTTTTTGAGTAAGACTACTCATTGTGTTTTTTTTTTTCGTACACGTATCTCTTTGTTAGTTCGAAGTCTTATATTTTGAAGAAAATACGCCGGGAGAACAAAAAAGTCTAGATGAGTCACGTTCCCAGTCCAGCTCGAAGAGTATACGAATTATATCTCACTAGGGAACGTACCGTGTGTACTCGACGATTCGCGTGCGCGATAAACACAATTCCCTCTTTCGAAGGGCCTTTTCTTATGGGCCAAAATTCGAGTGATATCACAAAATAATTTCATCTTTCCCAACAATAAATAAAAATTATACATTAAATATTAACTCTCTGAAACGAGGGGGGACCTTCGAAGGGCTAGCCCTTACTGCAAAATTTCCGGTGATTATCTCATTGAAATTCTGAAATAATTTATCATTTGAGAATTTCGCGCACCAAAAGTATTACGCAATCTAGAGAATTGCCCAATAAGGACAAGCCCTTCGAAGGGCCGTCATTTGTTTCTCAAAAATGGCAAAAATTCCACGCTCGTTACTCCAAAATAATTTGTACTCCAAATAATCCGCAGAAGTCATGAATAAAATAATTCCTGATAAGGACCCTTCGAAGGGCCCTTCTGGTGAAAGTTCTAATAATCAGTCGAATGTTTCAAACAGTATTTCGGTTCCCCGTAAAAACAATAGAATTATGCGATGAGTGAAGAACTCTCAATAAGGGCCGACCATTCGAAGGGCCGTCGCTTAATTCTCAAAATTTCCAGCAATTGTTTCTTCGTTATTATAAAATCATTTCCAATCGTTACGTAAATCGACAATAAAAAAACCTTGATACTGACTCTTCGAAGGGCCGTCCCTTAAATATTTCACCAATCGTCCGAACTAAAATCGGAAATAATTCCATATTCCCACCCGAAATTAAATTTCCGAGATTAAAAACAAATTATTTCTAAATCGACCCTTCGAAGGGCCCTTAATTAATTTTATTTAAAAAAAATCATTCTCCATTCCATTCTCTCGTTCATTGATCCGAAATAACATTTTTTAATATAATAAACAAAACATTCAAAAACTTATCTCCGAATTGTTAACAAAACGGGATTTCGACTTAAATCGAGACGTTTCGTTAATTTTCGTAATATCGAAACGTTCGGTCCAATCGATTCTTGTTTATCACTATTTTTTTTTTCATCATTTGCCATATTTGTCTATTTGTTCGAGTTCCGTGACGATTTTCTTTCACCCGTGCGTAGATCAGAGAAGCTTTCTCTTCGGACTTGTTTTTCTCGAAATTTATTATCACCCCGCGTGTATAGCCCTCACAGATAGTCGTAACGAGCCCAATTACCGCGCAATATTTCCCCGATCGAACTTTGGAAAATGTCGAGGCTAAATAACAACATGAAAACCATTTCTTACGACTATAATATTCCCTTTGTAAATTAGAGTAACGAGAGCTCTATGCGAGCCCTTTTCATTGTCAGGATCAGCAATTCTCGTATATATAGTATTTGATAACACAGAGGCTCGAATTCTCCCTAAAAACAAATCTTGATACTAACAAAAGGATCCAAAGGGAACACAGAAAAAAATCGGAGGTCTCGACGATTCTCTATCGTAATAATCATTGGGAAAATCAAAATCACTGTGCAATTTGAAAAATCAAATTTACTATGAAAATTTATACTGAAAATTGAAATCAATTTTTCAGGACAAAAGTGGGCACACCGTTCATCCTTCTTTATATTAAATTTAAGATTGAATTTAATATCAAATCTCGATTTTGAAAAAAATCTCAGATTTGTGTAAAAAAAATTATAACTACAATGAAATTAATTACGAAAATGATAATCATTGTGAAAATTAGAAATTTAAGTTATAATTAATATAAAAAAATTAAAAATGTATAAACACTATCAGAATAAATTTCAAAAATAAAAATCCTTATTCAGCCCAATTAAACATCACCCTCACAAAAAAAAATAATTTCAAACGTTTCGATATAAAATAAAATTCCTGCGCTCCAAAAAATCCTCGAGATATACATCCAATTAAAAAAATCTTATTTCATCCAAATTTAAAAACATCTTATTTTATCCAAATAATAAAACATCTTATTTTATCCAAATTAAAAAACATTAACTATCGTGTATATTCGACCGAGCAATCTTCGTGCAAAAAGTATTCAACGCGAATTGCACGATAATGAAAAATCACCAGAATTTCCCTATCAATAAATTCGTTAAAATATTTTTCAACCACAAATATTTCAAAATAAAAAAAAAATTTTAAAGAAAATTCACGAACCTTACTGATGGGACGTGTTCCGTCCTCTCGGGGATTCAATGGGCCTCCGTGGTGACGACGATCACTGTACCGGAAGTCGATCGATTTCGAGCCGCGACTCGGTTGATCGCGTTATCAATAAATTTGCTCACTTCTCAATTCCAGTCCCTTTGTCCCTTCGTATCTGTCCACGCGCATGCGCATACGTATATTCATATATATATATGTATATGTAAATATATATTTATGTATATAAATATAATAATATATATGTCATATATATAAATATATTAAATAATGCGCGCGCATGTATGCGACACCTCACTATCGAAGATATCAATTTTCAACAAACACCAAAAATTAACACAAATTTTTCATTCGTCGGCGCGCACATCGTCTATTCTGCGATTGACTTTTGTTTTTTGTTGTTCGTTCGATCGATCGTCACACTTTGCGATGTTAATTGACGAATTTTGAGTTCGTTTGGGTTTGTTTGGGTTCGTCGACGATGAGTGTGGAAAAAAAAAAGATAGATCGCGCGCCACGAGTGCTCGTGCTCGACTGACAAGAAGAGGAAGAAATTTTCAAGTTGGAATCTTCCGGCATCACAGTGCCGCCGATTTGTGGATTTGCGAAGGGGGAAACTACCCCTACCCTTAGAACTTACGCCGTCCAATCCCCACTCAACGAATTGACAGAATTCATAGATGTTTTCGGCCACCGCTCATTCGGAAGCTTTCCCTACCCCTCGCCTCTTTTATCCCCTCTCCCCCCACCTGTGATTCTTTGGAGACCCTTCGATTTCCCCACCCTGACAATTTCGTGATTTTTCCCGACACTACTGCTACTTCTACTTGGTTTATTATTTTTTTTATTATTATTAATGTTTTTTTTATATAATTATCGGCATTTGTTTTTATCGCTCCATAATCATCATCATCGTCGTCAGCATTATTATTTTGTTGTTTTTATTAACATTTAATAGTAAAAATATTAATATTTATTAAGGCAACAATAATTAAATGAGTTTTAATAATTCTTCGTTAGTTTGTTTGGGTTCGTAGGGGATTCGATTAGATCTGAGCAGGAAACCCAAACTTCGATTGACCAGAAGGCTCAACATTCGGAATTTTAATAATCCGAAACTACAAATTTCGCAAAGGTTTACGAAATTTCTTTGGATTTGTTTGGGTTCGTTAGTTTGATTTTAAACCCTTGATTTTAAACAAACCCAAACAAACCCAAAAGTTTACGAACCTTTACAGTTTCTCTATATTCAAATTCGGAATTTTGAGCCTTCTGTTCATTCGAAATTCGAGTTTCCGACTCGAACCCTGATTGAAGCTTGAATTAATAAAATGAAAAAATGAATAAACAATATTAACCGTTCGAATCTCAGGGGATATTGAAAAAACCCTATAAACCATGATAAAAAAAACAAAACGCCTTCTCTCTGAGCTTACATCGAAATTTCATGGCTCAAAAAAAAAAGAAAAAAATATATCTTTGTGCCAAACGAAACTAGCTCTTTTTTCACTCGGAAAAAAATCCACGAGCTTTCTCGTCTTTCTTTTGAGCGAGCGTCGAGTGGCTCAAAAAAAAAAAATTTTTTTAAATATCTTTGTGCCAAACGAAACTAGCTCTTTTTTCACTCGGAAAAAAATCTACGAGCTTTCTCGTCTTTCTTTTGAGCGAGCATCGACACCCCCCCCCCTCCCTCCCGGAACTCGCCACACTACGAGTCCTGGCATTTCCTTCGTTTTTTTTTTTTCTCTCGTCGATTTCTTCGCTGCGGAGTACTTTCGAGACGAGGCCCATTGGCTTTTCATGGTCCGGATCCCCAGCGAGGCCGACGTCTCGCGTGCCACGCGGACACCCTTCGCCCTTCGTACTTAACTCGCCCTCTCATTCTCATCCCTTGTCGGAGATGCCCCCTTCCTCTTCTTCGCTTCCCTCGATGGACCCCTCGAATCTGCTACGTACAAAATCTTTTTGATATCCCCCCCCCCCCCCCCACCCCTCTCCATCACCCTCACTCTTTCTCTCGAGAGAGAGAGAGGGAAAGAGAGAAAGAGAGATATTTCGATGTTTCTCTCTCATCGACTCGATCTCGATGTGGAAAGGAACGTGAGCACGCGTCCGCACAATTCCCCACGAGCGTAATAGCGCCCGTCACCCCGACGCCGTTTCTCCTATCGAATTATACGCAGCATCGGGGAATTGATAATATCGTAAAAATGTCCAATCGAAAATAGCCTCGAGCATTCGTGGCCTCGAAAAATGAACAAATTACATCGAAGAATTAAACAAAAATTCATTAAAATTCAATATTTATATTATTTATTTATTTATTTTTTGTTTACATTTATTTCTCTAGTTTTCGAACGTAAGGAAATTTTAAGGTAGTTTTAATTACATTACATTTTGTTTACGAAGAATTCAATGAAAATTCATTAAAATGCAATTTTTATTTTTTATTTTTCATTTTTCCAGTTTTCGAAGGTAAGTAACTTTTTTTTTTTTTGTACATTTCGAATAAAGCGCGTTTTAGGCCAAACGAAACGCCCGCTCACTTTTTTCAATGCTCACAGTGTTTGATACGTAACATAAAATTTTTGTGATTTTTTTTCGATTTTCCAATTTGGGCGTTAATTTTTTGTTTATTAAAAATATTGTGAAGTCGAATCGTTCCTGGAAAATCTGAAAAAATTCTCGGGTGCCTTCCAGAGATAGTACGATAACATAAAAAATCGCGAATAATTAAAAATTAAATAACAAAAATATATAATAAAGATCATAGCTCCAAGAGACTTAGATAGGGTTTGAAATAAATTTCAATTTTTCTTTGCGCAAGAGAATTGCGCAGAGAAAAATAAGAATTAAAATTAGGCTGAGATGAATGTTAGGTAAACAGATTTGTGAGAGCATTTTTTTAAATATTTATAATACACATAAAAAAAACTTGATTAAAAAATGAAAAAAAAATATATATCTAAATTGTGCGAATTAACTTTTATTATTATTTAACTTAATGAAATAACTTTATCATTATTAACAACTGTATTTATTATTTAACCTTATTAAAAATGAATTCTTTTAAAAGTTTTTTTTACAATTTTTTGTTGAATTGTGTCGAAATAAAAACTAAGGAAATGTGTATAAAGAAAATACGAAATAAACAAAGAATCTTTTGTCATGCTAAAAATGAGTATTGGCGTACCGTTGCTGAATGTTTTTTTGGAAATTTCCCAAAAAAGAAAATACGTGGTCTAACGGGACGGTCGTTAAGGTGTATGGAGAATGTAAGCCGCGAAATCCCGTCACCGTAAGCTTTCGTAAAATTTCCTCGTTTTCTTGGACACGGAAAAAAAAAACAAAATGTTTTCCCAGGCATTTGCGTTCGAAAAGGTCAATTCACAGGTACGCTAGTACAACTGTAAATTGTGCGTTTCAACCCTTTCGTTCTCTGGTTCGCTGCACAAAAACGGGACTAGGAAATGCGAAAAGGGGACAAAAAAGCGAAGAGATTTCATCAAAAAGTCCCGGAACCTTAAACCCTTTAATTTCTTGGCGGAAGGGCTTTGCCTAATCTCTTTCGCCCTGCGAGTCCACGCAGCCCTCGACACCTTTTCTTTTCCCAATCGTGCCATTTCGCTGCCTTTTCCTCTCGACGATGATAAAAAAAAGACAGAGAAAAAAAATTGTACAGTTTTTCGTTTTTTTTTTTTCGTTTTCTCGAGGAAGTTTATGGGATGATTTCGAAAGTTCTATTGCGAGTCACGGCGTAATCGACTAACTGTAAGACTTTTCCGGACCTTCCAGTCAAACTCCTAATCCTTTTGGGATGGGCACTCTTTACTTTTCGATTTTTTTCACGCAAATTCAAATTTTCGTGTACGACTTTTGTAAAATTTTAAAAGATTTGTATTTTTTGTTTGTATGAGCCTGTTTGGGTTAACGTACGCATTTTACAGTATTATTTGACAATTCTCGAGACAGTATAAATATCATACATTTTTATTATTGTTAATATACAAATAAACATTGCTTGGAATTTTTAAAAATCGTTTTTTGAAACTTTTCTGAAACCTTTTGAAACACTTTTTGGAACTCGTCTGCAACCTTTTCGGAGCATTTTTCGGAACCTTTTGTGAAAACGAAAAGTCACGTTAATTGTTGAAAATATAAATGATATTTTTATCAATTAATGTGATCATATTTTTTATCATTTTTATAGAGATGCAATAATATCATTCATTACATTTGGTGTATTTTTATGTTAATGTCTACTCTAAAAATATTAATGTTAATCAACGTTTACAATAACAATTGTGCAAAACTGATCACGAAATATTAACATATGTATTGCCCAACTTATGATATATTGATTGACAAAAATACTGTCTGCATCTATCATTACAAATACATAAATGAAGATTTATATTTTTTTGATATCGTCTTTTGAGTTCTTTTGGAGCCGAAAAATTGGCTATTGATATTTTACGTTGCATAACGAGACTCATTGCTTTCGTACTATTTTGAGAACCCTTTTTGGCTGTTTTATAGCCGCTTGTACAAATCGACGAATTGTCGTGCTTTCTTACGTTTCAATGTTCCGATGGTCGTAAATGTCCAAGAGAGAGAGAGAGAGAGAGAGGAAGAGAAAGTCAGAGAGGAGGGGTGGGGGGGAAGAGATGAAGAAAGAATCTGGCTAACCTAAATGAGGATTAAAATTAGGTACATCGACGCAGAGGCAGAAAAATGAAGAAAGAAAGGAAAAGCAACCATGAAAATATAAGGCAAGGCGAGAAGGGTTTCTTTGGCTGGGATGGGGTTGGACCTTAACTTCCGAGCTGTCGCCTTGTCGCCTTGACTAGGGTAGTTTTGCGCTATTGCGGCCTATAATATACACCACGTATACACAAACAACATAATCCTCGTCTTTTCGTCCGAGCCCTTCGTAGGGCTCCAAGTACTTCGAGGGCCTAGGGCATTGTCTCAATTTTCTTTCTCCATCGACAAAATGCTTCTTCATTTTCATCCGGCTTCTCTTTTTCCTCACGTTCGCACTACCCCCTCTTCCTCTTCTCAAAGGGATGAAACGAAGGACGAAGGGAGGGGGGGGGGGATGAGTAGACCCTTTCGGTTCGCTATGTTTTGCAAAGGGTCGAACAAAACTCCTATAAAACTCTGGCTGCTCCACCCATCGAATTCTCAGTATTAGATCATTTTTAATTGCCAGCTCGATTTATTTATGGGTGACCGGATTATGTCAGAAAGAACTTGGTGCGCCCTTTACCTACCTCGCACTTTCTCGCCCTTTTTCAAATCGCTCGTCGATCGCTGCGACACTTTTCGCAGGAAAAAATATCTCCGAGCCCCAAATTTTGACGATTTTCGAAAATCATTGTTTTTGGTTCCCCGACCATTTCGAGATGTACCTATGATTCGTTTGGTGGATTTTTTTGAATGATTCTGGTGGATTTGGTTGAATGTAAGAGATGAGGGAAAGAAGAGAAAATAGTGATTTTTTTTTATTGCTTTTGGATTTGGAGATTATTGTTATTCATTTGTAAAATTTCCTATAAATTTTGCGAGAAATAAAAAAGATTATATTCTGCAAAAAATATCCAAAAATGTAATTCTACGCAAATATTCAAACAATTCAATTATGCGTAAAATTAAAAAAATTCGATTCTGTAAATGATCATAAAAATTATAATAATGCGTAAAATTTCGAAAGTTTCAATTCTGCGAAAAATAATGAAAAATATAATACTGTCTAAAATTTCGAAAAATTCAATTCTACAAAAAATAATAAAAAATATAATACTGCGTAGATTTGAAAAAATTCAATTCTGCGTAAATATTAAAATAATAAGAACATTCACAATGTTAAGAAAAATCGAAATTTGGGGAATATGAAAAAACGGAAATTTTCAACAAGCTCGAACCCGTCTGAGACAAAAAAAAGGGCGGATTGAAAAATGTAATCGAGCCTCTTCAATCGATCGTTGACAATGTCAAGCTGCCTCGTCGATCGCGATGCGTTCGTGGAAAAAGTATTGACCCGATGGTTCATAATTTACGAAAGGTGAGAGGCGAGAAAGAAAGAATTGGAAAAATACGTCGTTTCCCGAAACTAGAACGGTTTTGCGGATTTTCGAGACATTTTTCGCTGTCAACAATGAACGCTAACCCGGTTACCGGCGCATAACTCGCACGAATTTTCGAAGTCAGCGGGACCGCCAATAAAAACCCGGGCCGCTCGTAAATTATCTTTTAAAATTCTCGCGCCGACCCCGAAGTGCGACGAGAACGTGCTCAAAAATGTTGATCCTATGTCGAGTTCAGAACTGTTCATCATTCATCCTTATCTTCCTTTTGCAACATTTTCACAATTTTTGACAAAAAATTTAAAAAAATTCGTCCATCTTGAATCGAAAAAAAGTATATAATTTTGAAAAGTTCAAAAAATCCATCAAACCCAGAGATTGAGAAAATTCCTTCAATCAAAAATGAAAATAATAAATTTTGAATAAATATTTATCAACAAACGAAAAACAAAAGTTGTTGATTTTGAATCGATTAATAAACCGAGTACTTATAATATTTTTCAAAATCTGAAAACCAGCGATACCTACAATGGTCGTATTCAATCAATCGAAAATATTTATGAATTTTTCAACCATTTTTTATAAAAACAGAAAAACAACGAAAATTCGTTCATCGCAAATCGATTAACAGCGAAATATAAGTTTTTGAAAATTGCGCAAAAAAGATTCCAAAAATCCGATGGATTAATTGAATTCGCTCGATCAACCAATAAAAATATTTAATTATTATGTGGCAATATTACTCTTAAATTGGAGAAAAATGAAATCTATCAATACGAAGGAAAATGAATATAAATTCTCCGCATAAATAACGGTAATAAATAACCTGTTTTATTTCAATTTTCCAATTATCCGCGATCGCAATAAAAAACACAGGCATCCTCCTGCCAAAATGCTCAGTCACCACAAAAATCATTCTAAAAATGTTCTATCTTCCGAAATATACAATTTGCTTTTTTTCCCACGTAGCTACCGAAATAAAAATAACCAACTAAAGGTATCGAGGACCTTTTGTGGAGCAAAAAGATAATCCAATTTCGAAATTCAATTGCCAAGTAAAAAGACTGTAAACTCAATTAGCAAACCTTCTCTTTTATGCCTCGTAATTTGGGGACGGTCGCTTGACACTTTGTTACCTGAAATATTGAGGTGGGCCCTACGCATGATCCAATTTTCCTCGGAGTTTGCCAGTTTCGTAAATTCTTAATAAGTATTGTCTCATCACACGTGAATCCGTGCTAGTTGACAATTGCCGTGTCAACTATTGGCAAAAAAATGGTAATCGCTTCCTTTAAAAAAAAATAACAAAGCTTCTGTTTGAAAAAAAACGACAAAGCTTCTTTTTGAAAAAAAAAAACGACAAAGCTTCTTTTTGAAAAAAAAAAACGACAAAGCTTCGTTTTAAAAAAAAAAACACAATGCTTCTTTTTTGGAAAAAAAAGAAAAACGGTAAGAAATCCTTCAACGAAACAAAAAAGGTTCGTTTAAAAAAAAATGTCGACAAAGCTTCTTTATAAAAAAAAATAAACGACGAAGCTTTCTTTTTAAAGTTAAAACGAACAAAAAAATAACATTTTTTAACGAATTTTCGAGTTACGTTCCAAATTAAATGGAAATAAAGAAGAAAATAATTAAAATATGTTTAAAAATATCCCAAAAAACATGAGTATGATGAGTTCAAAAATCAATTGTGTTGCGAATATTTTAGTAATTTTTTAATTAATTCAATATAAAGAAGAAAGATAATAAAACATGAAATTTAAAAAATCGCCAATTATTTAAAAAGTCGTTATTGTTACGACAATGTTTATTGTTGAATAAAAAAAGAAAATCGTGACAAAATTCAGCTACCGTTATAATTTTCAATGAATATCCGCACTCGCGTATATATTTCCGAGGGAGAGATAGATTTCGTAGGGGAACCATCACGAAAAGGGTTGTCAAAAAGAATTCATTATTCCGCTCGTCTCCATGCATTTTCTTCGCATTCGCGATGATTGGCGGCGAGTTTCGTACCGAGAAAGCTGTAGATTCAGCAGGGGCACGTGCCCAGTTTTCTCGTGTCAGCTTATTTTGGATTCTCATCCCAACTTTTCCCTTGCATTTTGGCGCACCTCCACCCCTCGCCCTTGCCCTTTTTTCATGCCCTCTGCGATCAATATCGAGTTGATTTCCGATTTTTGGAAAATTTTTCATACTCGATAAGATATTATTGCATAGTTTTTAAAAAATCATCAAAATTCTTGAAATTTTTAGAAATTATAGTTATTGATGTAGCAACGTTAGGTACGTGAATTTTTTCAAAATTGTTCACTTAATAATTTAGTAGTTATGAAAATGTCAATTTGATACGTTAGCTTTATGCAAAATGGATTTTGCAAATGTTAACGGTTTTTGAAAGTATATAATAAATGTACATATAAATAAATATAAAAAAAGAAATATATGGCGTCGTCGCCAGTAAATGTATAAAATAGTGAAACATTTATTTGAACGATGAATTATTATTCGATTAAGAGATACGTTGAAGATTTATTTAATATATATTGATTTATACAACGTAGTTAATATTCGATTTATTAATTCGATGAAGATTTATTTTAACGACAAATTAATATTCTATCAAATAAATTAATAAGAAGAAATTATATCAACTATTAAATAATATTAACGATAAATCAGGAATCATTGGAGAACCAAATATATATTGGATTTTCGTGTTGGATTGATAATAATCAAATTATCCGAACGTATAAATTAAATTAAAGAATTGACCATGTTTTGTTGGACATTTGGAACAGATTTACAGTCAATGACAAAACTTCATCGCTCATGCCAATATTGTCGAATTTTTTCCTTGAAAAAAAAATTATTCCAAAAACCCGATCGTTTAATTGAATTCGTTCGATCAACCAATAAAAATAAATAATTATTATGAGGCTTCAATTATTATGGAAAATGGAAAATTAACGTTACTTTAATTTCAATTGTTAGTTTGTTATTAAATCAGCTGAATGTAATCCTAAAAAACGTACGACGTGGCTAGGGTCATAAATTCATGATTTTCGAATTTTCTACTAACTTTTTGTTAAACGTTTCACCCTTAATGATACCTTGGACGACTTTTTTTGGTAGAAAAGCATAAAACGTTGGCTCAATGATTTTTCTTTCGATTCCCAAAAAAAAAATGGCGGTCATCAACGATCAGTCTCGTTTCGAAGCAGCCCCACCCCCCCTCCCCCTCAATTGACGTACACGGCATATGCGGATGAAAATGCAAACCTGGAGTGCATCATCGTGCATGTACGATGAAGGATGAGTGGGTGCTCCGAAAAAAAGGGGTGACGTTTAAACAGCTGTGGCCAAATCCTTTCTCCCGATCCCTTTTCCATCTCGAACGAAAATCCCGAAAATTGGACGGAAAAATATTTTCCCATTTTGTCGGGAATTCGGGCCTCTTTTCTGAGCCCTTAACAAGCAGGCTGGCTTTTTCTTCTCACCCTTGTATTTTCAGACGGAATATTGAACTTCGGGATAAATACTTTTTTTTTATTGATCGTCGACCGTCGTTTTTGATTAGTTAATTTTTATGTACGGAAAGAATAAGACATTTTTTTTTTTATTTAACACAAATTAAATATATAAGGTATGAAAATTGCAAACGCTCACGGAATGCGCGAAGAAACCGGAATTTCGATAAATTTCGGATTTATTCTCGACACGCGTGCACTGAATAAAGAAAATGTACAAAAAAATTCAAAAAAAATGAAATATTCAGTTTTTTGGAGAAAAAACAATTGTCGGCTCCGTAGTGAAATTTTGGAAGCTCGTAGCTATTAAAAAAGATCGTTTTTCAGCCACCCGCCCGTCGTTCTGGTGTTTGCGTATCAGATCTCTAAAAAAAGAAAAATCCTCGAATTTCTTGAGATATTCCACCGGCGAGAATAATTCTCATCGGTCGTTTCGTTTTTTTTTTCTTTTACCCTCCCTGACGAGAAACTTCCGTTTCCAAAAAGTCTAGTCCATTTATCGGCTGGTCCAGCGGGAGCACCGGTCATTTTCGAGGGTCCGCTGAGCTCGTGGACGTTCGGTTTTTCTATAGAAAAAAAAAGAGGGAAAAAAAAATACATACGGTCCGATCACGCAAGATATTTGGTGGTCGCCCGTTGTCCAGGAGAAGGCAAGGGGGGACGAAGGGGGCACGCTGAAAACGCAGGCTGCACACGGATAGCTCGCAAATGGTGGCCTCCCTCCTCTGTCCCTTGGCCTTTCTCGTTCGCTCGTTCCTGAAGAACCCGGCGCAACGCCGTTACCCACCTCGCTGTAAGGGCGAGAGCACGAGGACAAACAACCGACAGCTGACCCACGCTCGTGCTGGGTTGACCCATACTTATGGTTCATCTGCTGACACCACCCCTGTTCTCTATCGGCCATTGTACATGGACTCCAAGAACACCTGAAAGCGTTTCCAGTCGTTGGCCACCTTCCGTTTCTTTTTTACGAGCTCAGCGCGAAGCTCAGCCCGAAGCTCAGCATCGAATTTCTTACTGTGCGATAATGCATGAAGCATGAAAACTGGACTTAGAAAGTATTCGAAAGCTTCCAGTCGTTGGCCACCTTCGATTTTGTTTCGAGCTCAGCGCGAAGCTCAGCACTAAATTTCTCGCTGTTCAGTTCAGTTCAGATCGAGTTCATCGGCTCTGGATCAAGCATGGAAACTGGACTTAGAAAATATTCGAAAGCTTCCAGTCGTTCGTCACCTTCGATTTTGTTTATAGCTCAGCGCGAAGCTCAGCACTGAATTTCTCGCTGTTCAGTTCAGTTCAGATCCAGTTCATCGGCTCTGGATCGAGCATTGCAACTGGACTTAGAAAA